>PVJA010002184.1:0-25626 GCA_004027025.1 Myocastor coypus | reverse complement strand
AGCAGTGTCAGTGTGCCTAGGCCTCTGACCGATCCGGGTTGAAGCCCTGCTCTGAGGCTGAGCAGCCATGTCTCTTGGGGGAAGGTAGTTCACTTCTCTAAGCTGCAGTTTCTCAGGTGTAAATTGAGGAAGTAACGGTTCCTGTGAGAACTGAAGTAAATAATGGATGTCAAGTATCTGTCATCGGGCCTCATACAAATAACTGTTTAATAACTATTACCTTTCAAAGGATCACCGTCATTATCACCCCTTCTCTGCCCTGGCTTTACCTTCCATATGAGAATGCTTCACCCCCTGCACAACCAAAGGTAGTCAAAATGGTAATATTTAATATATATAGATCTCTTTGCATGTGCAGATATTAATTATTTTAAACATAATAGCTTATTTAATATTGCAAAGATGCTGTAAAGTCTATTACCGTTACTATTTCTGTTTTAGTGAGGAAGAAATAGACACAGAGGAAAAGTAAGCCGTGAGCTTGGGGGTCTCCTTGTGTGGAAGAGGCACAAGTCAAGTGCAGGTGTGCTTAAGTCTAGGGCTTGCCTTTTATATTTGCTTCCACCCAAGGAATGATTCACTAGAACAGTGGAAGCAGATACCATCAGGAGTTAAGGAGTGAGATGAGGAAGTGCAATGAGAGTTTGAGGGGCATCGTTGCAGATTAATCATTAGGAAGAGCTGAGAGTAGAGGAAATACTGTCTGGATAGGAGTGGTCGTAAGGAAAAAGGAATTGAGGTTGTCTGTGAGGAGAAGAAGGGGGAAGAGCCTAAGGAGATGGTAGGGATAGAAGGACGCTGAGAGCACAAGCTGCTAGGAGCAGAGGGCAAGCACTCTTTCCTCCAGGACTTTGGGTAGCACCTCAGGGTGGGGAGAGATGCAGGGAGGTACACAAGGAAAGGGTGGGTGTAGACAGGCTGGGTCATCCACTGGTTGTAATTTTCCCAATGCAACAGAGGCAAATTGGTCTGCTGTTGGAGTGGGGCCAGAGGACAGAAGATGTAGTCTTCCAAGAGTGATGTGACTTGAATTGCATCGTTATGAAATGCAGTCACCAAGCAAGCTGACCCAAGACAAAGGATTGAGGGCCACATGGAGATTAGGCGAAGTCCTGAATGTGTTATTTTTCTCCAGCAGCATTTGGCATTTTGATACAGAAATGGCAATTGCTAGTTGAAGCATATTATATTATTTGACAAATACAGAGAAACCAGACCACACGGAGATGGAGGACTAGTGAGACAGCTGACAGTATCCAAGCAGCCCAGGTGGATTGGAGCACCTAGGAGTTTATCTCCTAAATAAATTTTAAAATACATCTCTTCTTCTCTGAGAAAGCACTTGACTATAGTTTGGATCTGGAATGTGTCCTGGAATCACATGTGCTAGGGCTGGGGAGATAGCTTGGTGGTCTAAGTGCCTGCTGGGCAAGTGCAAGGACCTGGGTTCAATCCGAGGTACTATATATATGTCATACTGCTTCTGCACTGAGCCAGCCACTGAAACCAGGCATGGTGGCATACAGCTATAATTACTGCACTGGGAAAGGTGAGACAGTGAGATCACTACAAATCAGAGCTACATCTCAAGACCCTGCACCAAATAAATAAATATTTTATTTTATTTTTTTGTATTTTAGGGAAGGGTCCACAGAGTGTTCAGGGTCTCACTACTAGATTGGATTCCACTTGTTTACAGCCTCCCAAGAGCTGGGATGATAGGTGCTCACCACCACGCCGATTCTCAGTTGCTGTCTCAGCATGCCCAGGGGTGGGGCTGGCCCTGCGGGTCCAGGGGATTGAACCCCAGGCCCCTGTACCGGCTTACAGGCACTTTAAACCACTGAGCTATTTGACCTGTCCCAAACAAGTAAATCTAAAAGAAAAAAAAAAAAAGAGAGAGAAAGAAAGAAAGAAAGGAAGGAAGGAAGAAGGAAGAAGGAAGGAAGGAAAGAAAGAAAGAAAGAAGGAAAGAAAGAAAGAAAGAATCCCACACATTAAAGGCTGAGGCCCAGCAGGCTCCCAAGGCAGAAGTGGGTCTTAGGCACTTGCTCGTCGCTGGGACACAACACCTAACTCCAGTCCTCAAGGAGAAGTGTATCAGGGGTCCCAGCTATGGTCCTTGGCCAGCCAGCTCCAAGGCAGAGGAGGCAAGGTAGAGGAGCACAGCGTAGGAAAAGCTACTCAGATCATGGAGACTTGGAAGTAGTAGAACGAGAAAGAGCCAGGGGGAGGGCCAGAGCCTTTCTAAGTTCCACTCCCCAGGGAACTGCTTGTTCAGAACGAGCTCTTCCTCCTCATAGCAGTCATCCCAGCCACCTGGGCCTCTGACTCAGTTAACTTCCAAAACCCTACCTTTGAGTGTGTGAGAGTTTTGAAGGCCATTTTTTAAGTTTTTAAAAAAATTTATTTATTCATTTGCTACAGGGTCTCACTATGCAGCTTGGACTCATAGTAATCCTCCTGTCTCAGCCTCCCTAGTGCTGGGATTACAGGAATGTGCCACTATACCTGGTTTCAGTAGGCAGCACAGCAAGTCTGAGGTTCTGAGGCGGCATGGCGTGTGGTACTGGGGATCGAGTCAGGGCCCTTGTGCTTGCCAGGCAGATATTTAGACTACCGAACCACCTTCCAAGCCTGTGAGGGTCATCTTTATTTAAGCCATAACAAGATGGGGCATATTGGGAGGTCTTAGGTCATGGAAAATGCACCCTTAAATGGACTGGGAGGACCCTGGTCCCTCACCTCTCACTTTTTCAAATCCCAGCCATGAGGTAAACTTGTTGCTGTCCTCTATGCTCCTGTCATGATGTGCTGTCTTTGCTCCCCATAAGCATAAAAATAACAGGTCCCCCAAGCCATAGTCTGAGACCACCAACATCATGAGTCCATAGACCTTGCTCTTCATGAGCTGACTGGGGAATTTGGTATATGAATGGAAAGTGGACTAATTCAGTACTGCGAGGGCCTGTTGTCTGTCATAATTCTCGGGTTCCTATTGAATGTAATGCAACATGGTTCCTCCAAAATATGTGAACTACTATAAAAATTCTGAGTGACTGCTAAGTTCCAGTGAGTTAACACTGCATTATTACAACCATTACTAATGGACATTCCTTTTTGGTATGGCTGAATCTAGTATGCCCATATACTCTTATTTCTGATACTTAGAAATAAGTCATTTGTAACATGTTCTTGACAAGATATTGACACTCTTCATATGCTTGTGATTAAAGTAACTATTTCATAGTCCTAACATATCTTTGTGTGTGTGTGTGGGACCAGGGTTCAAACTCATGACCTTGCACTTGCCAGGCAGGCACTTGTGCCATGGAGCTATCTCCCCAGCCCCTTAGTCCCAACATATCTTAGTCATTTGAACCTTTGATTTTTCCCACGGTATTGAGTCTATCATAGGACTACAAATACCTTTGCATCTGTTATGGCCTCTTAGGCATCTTTACATCCACTCAAATGACAAATCTATGATGCTGGCATCTTGGCTTATGCTGAGTTATCATGAAAAACATGAGTAATAATAGATCTAATCTCTATCAATCTGAATCAGACTCTTATTTCATCACTTCCTTCTTAAGCCCCTGGTTTATATCTCTGTAGTCAACAGTTTTTAATCAAAATATTTTATAATGATTTGTTTTCTATACTAGTGCTGACAGAGTCTTATCTAATAAGAGTGAGTCTTGTGGTGTTTTTATTCTCAGTACTTTCTCCAGGCTGTGGGGCCCAGAAGGTTTTTAGCACATATTAAAAGAAAGAGCAGCTTGTGATGCATCTTCTAGAGTAGACTTGGATTGCTCGGCCATTAACTGTGACCTTGGCACCATCAGTTTCATTCAGTTGTATGGGAGACACTGTGAAGTGAAAAAGTGCCTCCTTTGTGAAAGACATTGTGCTTGGCAATAGAGTACAGAGGGAAGAGCCAGGGTCCCTGCCTTCACGGGCTCAGTGGCTAGTGGGGAAACAACTACAGGAACAATTACCCTAGAGTGTAAAAAGAGGTCTGAGAATTGAACACATTCCTTGGTTCCTCTAACAATTTCTCAGCAGAACTCTGCAGGTGATAAGCTTTGTATCTTGTGGAGAGGTTCATTGCTGTAGCTTCTTCTGTGAAGTGTAGTTAGTGGCCCATGGTTGGAAGGTCCCATTACTTTGCAAAATGATTGGAAGACACTAGGGTACCCTTGCGTCCATACAGATGTGATCCAGGTCACTCATTGAAGCATTTTGCTCTCACTGCAAAGACTACGGAAAAAAGAGACAAAAATAAGTCTCAGCTTTTACAGTAGACCAAGTAGTGAAGGCATGATTTGTGAGTCTCATTACAGAGGGGCAAAGCTCTGGATACAAAGATAAAGGAGTTGAAAGCAAAGCAAAGCAAAGCCAAGCCAAGCCATGCCAAACAAAATCAAACCAAACCCAGACATCTCCATATACAAGCTGCAGCTGTATTCTTGAACAAGGTCTGGACCCAGGGGAGGAGTCAGAGGTGACAGAGCCCTTGTGTTGAAGAGATGAACATTCCAGAAACAAGGGAGATGACTGATGCTCACCTATGGAGAAGAGAATGGTCCTGGCTTTAGAGGGAGGGATTGTTTTGCATGGAGATGAGGAGCAGGAGGTGGAAACTTTAGAAGACCTGGGCCAGGATACTGCCATTGATGGCTGCAGCAGCACAAGACTGCAGCCTCCAGACCTGGTTGCTAAACACCCTCCATATCCTGAAGGCAGTACTGACCACTTTGTGGACTAATGGCTGTGCAGGATGAGCAGCTCGATGCCATGTGTGTCCCTGAGGGAGTTAAGGGTCAGGTTGATGAGTCATACTTGTGGCAGGAATGGGTAAGCTGCCTCCAAGCCACCTGGCCCCCGATCCTATCTTGAGTTGTAGGACCTTAGGCAAGTTACTTAACTTCAGTACTTTTTTCTTCTTCTTTGTAGATATCAACTTCAGTTAGAAATAGAAAGATCTTCCAAAGATTAATAAATTTATTTTAGAAGGAATGTGCAATGGAAATACATGTGGATAAATCCCAACTAGTTAAGGAAAGTGAACGTTCCTAAGAGGAAAATATGCAAGACCACACACAGGGTTTGCTTTGAAAGAATAATTCTTGGCTACAAATGTCAATAACAAGGGTAATCTTCATTAGTGGCTGAGTAGCTGATTGCTGAGCAGACATCCTAGTAGGGGTATTTTTTGTGTGCAGATGTCCTAGCCTTTGTACAGGGCTGTGGTTGTGGCAAGAATTATTTTGTGGTAAGCATGTGTGCATGATGTCTTTTCTTTCAGAGTGTCCTAGATCTATCTATTTCACTGGTGCTTGACACACGTGGCTCTATTTTGATTCCAACAACTTTCGCATGTTATTCTTGTGTGGATTGAGTTATCTTATAGCCAATTCTTATGATAGAGCTTGGCTTTATTTGCTTATTTATTTATTTATTTGTTTGTTTGTTTGGTACAGGGTCTTGCTATGCAGCTCAGACTCATACTGATCCTCCTGTCTCAGCCTCCCCAGCACTGGGATTACAGGCCTGTACCATCACACTCAATTTCGATGGCCAGCTCAGGGATGATCTGGCACAGCATGTGGTACCGGGGATCAAACATGGGTCCTTGCACTTGCCGGGCAGTCACTTAGACTGCTAAGCTATCTCCCAGGCCCAAGCCTGGGACATGTGAAGCAAGACAGTCAGTAATGTTATCTAAAAGTGACTCAAGTTCACTTGGAGTATGACCTTCATGCATAGACTTGTTTTCCCTAAGTCATGTCTGTAGCAGAACAACCTGATGTCTATAATACATATTGTGTGTGCATTCACAAAAGAGGGTAGATTAATACAAGTACTCAGAGGGCTGTGTGCAGATCTTTTAATCCCCTGGACTCCCATTCTCATCGGTTCCAATTAGTATTATCATATCACAAAGCACTGCACACTTGGCATCATAAGATGACTACCACTTTGTTAGGCTCAAGAACTCCAGGGGTCATTGCAAAGGAAATAGTGGGACAACTTACCTCTGTTCATTGGTATCTGAAGTATTGGTTGGGGAAAGTTGAAAGTGGTAAGTAATTGCACTTGAAAAACTGAGTGTTCACTTGGTCTGATATTTGCTGTTGGCCATTGGCACGGGCTTTGGACTGTAACACAACTGTGACTTCTCTCTGTGGTTTATTGGGCCTCCTCAGAGCATGGTGGCTGGGTTTAAAGTGAGGCTGCTAGGAGAACCAAGCAAAGGCTGTACCATCACTTATGCCAAGCCTGGAAATTTCCATAATGACTTTCCCCCATTGTTCCAAACCACCTGTATTTGGTTGAGCAGAGGCTCTGTCCATTGTGGGAAGAGCCTTAAATTTGAATTCTGAGAAGGGCATGTGGGTTGGGAGCTGTCATTGCGGCCATCTGGGGGAATGTACGCTCTACTACAACATCCAATAAAAACCCCAATTTCTGGGCTATTCCTCCTCTAAGTAGAGAGTGCTCATGGGAAAGAGCTGAGGTCATTTTTCAAATTAGTCATCTATCCTCCCTAAATATGCATGGTGAGGTCATGGAGTTGGGAGTTGCTAGTGTATTCATAATCACATGGTAGAGAGTAAAACAGGTAGACCCCCAGAGCTCTCTTTGAAACAGCTTTTGTAGTCTGTCCCGGTGCCGGGTAGGATGGCAGGTTCCTCTGCTGATGTGCGACAGCTACCATTTCTCTTGATGAATGCTAACTCCTACTGCCTCACTTATTTTCCTTTGGCTAATTCCATTGTATGCCTTTGGATCTCTTTTTTGACACAACTTCCCAAGTGGCAGTACTGCCACCATGCTGCTACTCCCGGCACTGGGCACATGACTCCACATAGTCCATACTAGGTATTTACTAAGTGCAAGAAATTAGTATTAATGTAACTTCTTTTGATTGAGAGTTATTTTTGGTTGAGAGTTAAGGTTTTTTTTTTTTTTTCTTCCTTTGTATCTTTATTATTCTTTTTTTTTTTTTTTGAAAAAGAAATTTAATACCAGCCAAGAGCTGCCTGAATAGATTTCATGGGCATCTAGAATTACATCTTCCTTCTGTGAGGTGTTATCATTCTGTCCTCAAGTGACGAGTACCCTTTGTACGTAAGTTCACGAGCCATCCACTTAATATTCTCATATTCTTTTGAAGACAATGCCAGATGACATCAGCTCCACATTGCTTTTAAAACAGCTCTGACTTTGATTCCATCCATTCACCATTCACTTCTAACTGTCAGATTTGGCTATGGGACAAAGCCTTTCAGAGAAGGCCAGGCTATTACCATGCTCTTCAAAATGCTAAGAAAAGGCTAAGTTGTTTATAGCATTTCCAAAATGCTCATCTCTTGGAGATGTCAGCAACAGTGTCAAGGAGAAATATACTTGTTCATCAGACAAGTGAGAGCCTTCGTGTCATCTGTGCCCGAAGTCCTGGGCTCACTTCTGGGTGGAATTATACTTAGATATAATTTAAACAAAAATATCATTATTACCTGAAGTTGTGGATCTCCTCTAAATGCAGAGAGAAGTATTTGCTCCCCTGGATGAAGCAAGCCTGATGTCATTTTAGACACAACCGAGCATCTGTTTCAAGGGGATAGTTTTCTGATTATCAGTCACTTTGCTTAACTTGAAACAAAGTGAGAGGCAGGGGAATCATTAGTAAATGTGCTTGTTTTTCTCTAGTTTGTTAAAAATTGAGTTGAATGTTATATTTCATTCCCTTCATTCAGTTTGGTAATTAATTTCAGCCTTGGCTGAAAAACTCGACCCTTAACCATAGAATATATATTTTCATTTCAGAAGAATGATTTTAACTTCATAGAGCTGAATCAATTGGCAAATCTTTGAAAATTCTCTTGACAGATGTTCTTTAAATTTGAGTAAATACAAAAAGAGGGGAACAGGTATAAATTTGCCCATTTTCTTTGTTTACTATAGATTTGTGATGTGAGATTTTTGCATTTATCCTGCCTGTGTATAAGCCATTAATGCCGTGTTTTCATAGCCATTTGTAGGATCAAAGAATTCTGGGAAGAGTCCTTGGCACAAGTTCTAGATTCTCCCCTTGTAGACAAAATAACCTTTGAAGACCTCAGGCAAACTTGATTCTGTGCGAAGTCTCAGAAGAAGGATGTTTACTAGGTATAAGGGTTTGTTTCTTGGTTTCATCACCTATTGGCTCTGTGATCACAAGCAAACTACTTTCTCTCTAGGCTTTTGTTGGTCAGGTGTAAATCAACATTCTGTTAGCAACAATATTGAACATATTTATACTGTGCCATACAGTGCCTGTCATAGGCATGCAGCATGTTGTGATCGTCTTTATTTTCCTGAGCATCAAAATAATGTGAGATGAATTGTTTGCTCACCTCACCATTAGCATCTACTTCATGACCTTTAGTCCGTCTAAATGTTTGAGAACCTTTAAAGAGTAAATGGTCACTTAGTAGATGTATCCTCAATGGTACTTTTCAAGCATGCTTTTTAGTTTAGTTTTGTTTTTTAAAGAATACAAAATAAAATAAATAAATAAAGAAAGAAAGAAAGAAAGAAAGAAAAGAAAAGAAAGAAAGGAAGGAAGGAAGAAAAAGTATTAAAAGTAATACAAAATTTCACTGAGCAAAGTAATACAAATTCAGCAATGGTTGCTGCATTGCATATTATTTTCAAATTGGTTGTTCAGGTTACCAGATATAAACCTGGGGAATTGCCAAAAAAATACCCCAAAACAACAAAGATGTTTAAGAAATTAGAAAGAAAAATATGAGAATAGAAAGAAAAAATCATAAGCATTAACTTCTTTCAAAAGACAAGCAGAAATTGGCAGTACAATTATCCAAACTCTCCTGCATATGTACCTGAATATATTTTTTCCCTCCTTTCTTTTTTCCTTCTCCTCATCCCAGTTTTGCCTTTCCATTGAACATATTCTGGCCCTGTCACAAGATCTGTTTCACCTTTCAGATTTTATTTATTCTTTCAGGTTCTCACACTAGAGAAACAATACAATGTTTGCATATGCTCAACCATGCTTTTTAATTGACTTGAGATACATATGTAGCTATAAGAATTAATAGGGGGCTGGCAGTGTGGCTCAGTGGTAAACTGCTTGCCTACAACACACCAAGCCCTACATACAATCTTCAGCATCACACACACACACACACACACACACACACACACACACACACACAGAAATACAAATAAAAATAAAATTAAAGAGAAAGAGAATACAGAGAGTACTCCCTAGCCAGTTTTCTCCAATGGTAATGTCAGAAAAAGCAAGACTATGTTTTCACCAGTGTACTGAAATTGACATTGAAGGCATAAAATACTTCCCTGCCCACAAGGGTCCCTGTCTTCCTTCTGTACCATCACTCATTTCCCTTAGGCCCCATGTCCTCTGTGAACACTGACAATCGTTTTTCCATTTCTGCAGTCTGTGTTCCATTCCTGAAGTTCTGCCATTTCTAGAATGTCGTAGAAAAGGAGTCATGCAATGGTAGCTTTCTGGGACTGGCCTCTTGTGCACCATAATTCCATAAAGAGCCATTAAACAAAAGTGCATATGGAAATTGACATTTTTTATTTTGGCAATAGAGTTGTCATTCCCTATGAGCTCCATGTGGGGCCTGGTGGTGACTCCAAATGGTGGGCTTCGTCACCTGCTTTCCCTGTCCTTGGTCCTCTTCTTTCCTTCCTGCTCCCCTTTTCTTTTTTGCCTCCCTTTACTGACTGCTGAAGGCTAATGGTTCAAGTTAGGAATTGTAAAATGAGTTAAATGAATAATGTGCGTGACCTGTCTCTGTGAACTGCAGGCTCTGTTGAACTTTGAGAAATCGGCAGTCAGTGTAGCCATCTTGTGAGAAGCATTCTGTGCTGTGTGCAGTGTTACTGGTGGGAATAAAGCTGCCGGGCATGGAGGCCTGCTCTCTGCGGTGCGCTGGAGGTCTGCCCTCCAGTTTGCTACTGCAGTGGGAGCTGCTGACGTACAAAGCCTGACACACTTTGATTCCAGGCAGCAAAGTCCCTGGAACAAAATGCGAGTTTCAGTTCTTTCTAAAGCCTTTGCTGTAAAAAAGAGCCCCTGAATCCTAGTTGCTAGACGTTATGCCCAGTGGGCTCCCTTATAAAAAGCATCAAGAAATGCCAAGTATTGTTAGAACTCTGCAGTTTGCATTTCTGTGTCCCAGGTCCAAAGCCCATAGCCCCAGGGAGCCCCTTGGGAGGGACCTAGCTCAGGGATACCAGGCAGCCGCCTTTCTTTCTCTGCCTGGCTGCTGAAGTTCAAAGCTCTGACCTTTAAGTGGAATTGAACTCTTACGCTGATGAAATGTCTCCCCATTGAGAGAGACACTGGGAAAAAGCAAGCTCGCCAATTCATGACAGCTGGTGCAGGAGAGAGAAGGCTGTGCCGTGTAACAAATAAACTCCAAATTTAAATGGCAATAGTCACTGATTCCCCCCCGAGTGAGGATGTGACACCTCTCCTCCAGCCGATAGCCATGCCTCCATGACCTCCACGCAAACCTCTGCAAAAGGAGAGGGGCCACCGGATTTCATAGGTCATTTTTAGGAAGGGTGACCGTATACCCTGATGTGACAGCACAGTCAAAATTCTCCCTTGCTAGTTTGCTGTGACTAATCCATACATTCTCCTCATATTTGGGTGATTACTTCTAAGCACCATCCCTGTAATGGCAGTCTTTTTTTCTTCTCATATCCTATTGGTCTTAACCTATCAGCAAAGATGTGGTGGGTTCAGCATTGTAGAGGAGGAAAAACATCTTAGTGGACATTAATAATTTTTGACACAATAGACCTTTGCAGAATTTTTAAATAGAAAAAAATTCAATAACTTCAATTACTAAAACTCTGTACAGTGGATAAAATTACATAAATATGATATCTGTGTTGACTAACTCACCTCATTTAATTATAGCCTGTAGCAGGCTGAAAAATGGACAATCCTAGAGAAGTGTACATTCTCGTTCCCAGGAAGCTTTTATCTCGTGTGGCAAAAGGCACTCCGCACATGTGATGAACTAATGCTTGTTGTGCTAGGCAGGCTGAAGGGATCCCTCAGTGTTGTCACAAGTGTCCTCCTAAAAGGAAGCAGAGGAAGATTTGACAACAAGATGATGATAGAGACCCAGATTAGAGCGGTGATCTTTTAGGATGGACAAAGAGGCTACAAGTTAAGGCAGATGAACTGGTCTTTCCCGTTGGAGCTTCTGGAAAGAACTTTCCCAGTTGATACCATGGCTCTAGCCCCGCTGAACTGACTCAAATTTCTGACCTCCTGGGCTAAAGGGACAACTTCATGATGCTGTAAACTACTAAGTGTGAAAAGGTCATTAGAGGAGCAATAGGAGACTAGCACTTAAGGGCCTTCTGAAGACAAGCATGCAGCTTTTGACCCCTGTGTCTTGTACAGTTACTTATGTTATTATCATCTACTGTTAGAAATTGAAGTCAAAAGACCTTGCAGTGATTTACCAAAGATTCCTCACCCAGTCAGTGACAGGACCTGCAGGATCCACACCTAGGCAGACTGACTCCCCAGAACCTAGTGCATCCCTAACCACTGTGCACTGTCACCACCTGTCCTCTGACCCTCCTCCTCCACCATGTCCTTCAGCCACTGGCAGTGCCAGTGCTCTCTGTGAGGCCCTCTCTCCTGCAGCCTCTCTCCTATTCTCTCCTGACTTCAGTCTTCTCTCCTCTGCAGAGCTCAATGGCTCCTTGGAACTCTACTTTTCTAGCTTCTGCTTTTGGAAAATGTATGGAAATTTCCATAGGAAATTTCTCAAGTGAAATTAGAATTCAGATGAAATGATTTTTTTCATATTGAAGTTTATAGGAACGTATTGCTTAAGGAAAGTATTATTTTTAAATGTTTTCTTGTTTTTCTTTAATCTCTAAATCTCTTTCTCATACCCTAGAAGAGGGAAAGTTCTTCCAGGCAATGAAATAGAGTCATCAATACAAGTTATGCTAGAGATGTCTTAGGTTTGTTTTACCATCACCTAGGAAGGAAGAATCTGGAAATGTGGCATAAAAGTTAAGCTTATTACTTTAAATCTTCTTTAGAATGTAACTACCATATGACTCTACTATATCCCTCCTTGAATGGGTCCAAGGATATTCAAGTCATATTGCAGAAATACCTGCATACCCATGCTTGCCATGGCCCAGTTTGCAACAATCAGGAAGTGCAACTGGCCTAGGCAGTCATCACTGGATGTACTGGAAAAGAAAATGCAGTCTATGCGCTCAGTGGAGATGTGCCCATTTATAAAGAGGACTGAAATTTGGTCATACACTGCGGTGAGACATAGGAAGAGAATAAGGTTGAGGGAAGAGAGGGAGTAAGGGAGAGTGGTCGGGAGGATAGATAGGATCAAAATATGCTACATGCATATACCCAGGTGAAAATACAATATTAGAAAGCAGTATGTTATAAAATTCATATACGTTAATAAAATACATTTTAAAATCTCCATTAGGCTATGTACTATTAAGCGTTTTCCATATCTCCACTTAATGGTTCTATGGCTGACCACTGAATTAAATACTCAGATTTTCATGGCTGTCACATGGAGCCACTGAGATCTTTTCTTCAAGATGGAGAACTTATTTTCCCAGCTTTGGCAGGGTGCTGCTTGATAGCCCTTGGCTCTTAGCCTTCTCTAATGATTGCCTTTAGCTAAAGTGCGTGACCTCTTTTTAGGAGGAAGCCTACATCCAATTACCTGTTGAAAGTGGGTACAAAGCTCCATCCCAACTCAGAAACACCATCCCAGCCTGAAAGCTCCTTGAGGGGTTGTGCGAGCCCTTTGTCGTGACTTCACTTTAGTCCAGCCTTTCCCTCTGGGTAATACTGTTTTCCTGCCTTTGCCCATCAGGATTAATCTCCAGGAGATTTCATAATCCTAATAAACTCCTTTAAAGTTAATTTCCATCTCAGAATCTGCTTCCCTGGTACACTAATGAGATTTCTGCCACTATAAAAGCACTTGAAATCATCGGTTTAGAAAAAGTTTACTTTGGTTCACAGTTTGGGAGGGTTCAATCCAGGATCAGGTCGCCCCATTGTCACTGCTTTGGGGCCTGGAGTGAGGCAGGGTATTACGGAGGGAGCACACAGCAGGGCAAAATTACTCATGCCACCATAAACCAAGGGAAAAATAGGAAAAGCTAGGCCCCCACCACCTCTCTTAAGAGCATATCCCCAGTGACCTAGAGCTCTGTCCTTTGGTCTAATCTGCTAAAGCCTTCACCACCTTTCAGCAGCAGCAGCAGTCTGGGGACCAAGCCTTTGTCACATGGGTCTTTGGCAGTGAGTGTGTGGTGAAGATCCAAACTGTAGAAATCCTTGCTACAACACAGATGGAGCTACAACAAAGACAAAAATAAAATAAAGGTTCTCCAACTGTGAATACTTGGGAGTACTCATGGATCCTTGTTTATTGGAATCAGAAAAGTCTTAAGGAACTAGGAAGCACTTTCTGGTTTGAAGTTTATTTTCTGATGCAGAAGAAAGGGGCACATATCATACACATGTCACCCACTTACAGTTTAAAATTACTTTGTACAATATGACCTGTAGTTCAAACAGATTTTCTTTTGACCTCCACAGTAATAGTTCATTTACATATGAAACAAAACTCTAAAATGAAGAAACCAGCCTGTATCTAGTCCTCAATAGATGTGATAGACTTGGTCAGAGAAACTAGTTCTCTGAGAATAAAAATATCTCTCAGCCATTTGCAAATGCAAGGCTCTCCGTGACATGCAAATCTTTTCATTCCTTCTCTAACAGTTAAGCTAATAATATAAAGTGAAATATAATGGCATATAAGTAGTGCACTGGAATTTGTATTTTCACATCTCCACAGAAAATGAGAAACGCAAAGCATTCAGATTATTTTTACTGGTCCCTTCCTTTCCACTGCTTCCCTCTAGCCCACTTATGATTTCTAGAATACTCCTTCCAGCAAAGCTTTCAGTTTTACAATTTATGAAATAGCAGCGTTTCTATTAAATTCTCTTTTCCTTTAACTCCTCCCTCCAGCCCTTGCTCATAAACTCTGAACCATGGGTGCTGAGCCAGCATCTACTTGGGCTTGTATGCCCTGCATACTTCATTATTAGAATGTTGTGTGGATATAGCTCAGTGCAAGGTCCCTAGTTTGGTCCTGGTCCTGCACCAGGAAAAAAAAATGTTGTTGTGTAACTCATGCTTCTTGTTCTGCTTAGAGCTTTTAATACTTTAAGGGAAATTTTATCTGCTTGGGACACTTTATTAGTTCTTCATATCTTGAAAAACATCTTCCTGGTGAGTGGGAGCAGCTGTTCTTTCTGTGCAACAGGGAATCATTCTTCAAAGGCCCTTTTCCCCGGGCTTCAGGTCTTCAGTAGCTGAATAAGCTGGAATAAAGATGGCCTAACTTTTTGTTATTTTCTTAAAGGTCTCTTTTGGTCCAGAGGGATTTCTTACTTCAGTAATTCTCTACAAAGGTATGTGGTGCAATGGAGCTAGTGCTGTCACCTGTACCACTTCTCACCAAGACACCTGAACAGGTTAGGCTCTGGATCTGGCAGGCAGAATGGACACTAAGGAGGGAAAGGGGCTTGATGGAAGGCCCCAAGGACCATAAAACATTCACAGTCTCCCCTCTATTTTAGCTTGTGTGCTACTGTGAACTGTGATGTGGGTTTTCCTGGTAGCAAGCAGCTCTATGATTTTGTGAGTAGCTGGTGCTCAGCAGCTCCATTGAGTTCTGACCTGACCCAGAGTTAGCATGGACTGTACAGGTTGGGTGTTCAGTTCCGTGAGACTCCTTCACTTCAATGCCAGATGCAACTGAGGCCTAGAAGCTGCTGAAACCCACCTTCCCGGCATCCCACATGCACCCCTTGCTGGGTGCAGTAACTTCACGGGGTAATTCCTAGAAACCAGGAAAGAACTTTTTTCATGCCTTATACTTTGCTACAAAGGATGCAGCTCTGGATACAACTCAGGAAAACCAGAAGAAGAGATGCACAGGGCATGGTATAAGGGAAAGGGTGTCATGGCATTCCTGCCTATTCACCATCCTGGAAGCTCCCCCAAGTGTGGAAAATTCTTTATGTAGACACCATTGATCATTTGCCATTCCTGATTGAACTTAATTGCTCCCCCCCCAATTTTATCACATAAAAGATAGCAAATCTGAGGCATTTAGGACCTGTGTGTCAGGAATCCAGCAGAAAGACGAAAAAATTTTTTCCCATTGTCCTACAGCTCTAGACCGTGAACAACATGTAAGACTTATTTCTAAGCATATGTTCCACTGCACAGCACCTTCCAGAGAGGCACCCTTCATGTAGCCCAATAAAGAAGATGCTGTTGCAAATGTCCACTTAGATGTGAGAAGAGGGACCAAACCATTGCCCCCACGTTGTTGAAGTATTTGGCTACAGTGTAGTAATTGGATTTCTGCATGCATGGTGCAATATTTCTGCATAAGAATGTCCTAAAAAAAGTGACTTATTATAGAAACACCATGCATGATGGATTTCAGTCATTGTCAAGTGGCAATGGCAATGGTGATGACAGAGACGATGGCCCAAGAAAGACCTATTCTTCCACGTTAGACAATATGCCACCTAAACCAACTGCGCAGTGCTTTCTCTACTGCATCTTGTCTTTAATTACCAATTATCATCTTCTCTGCAAAATGTCTCTTTTAAATAATAATGTTATTTCTTTAAAATTTAATACTAAAAGATTCCAACCATCTCATGGATGTGACCACTCCATCTCGTATTACTACTTAAAGTTTTATTAACACAAAAATTAGAGTGATGAAAAGATAATTTCATTTCAGAAAAGTGTGAAATTTCCTGTGGTCTGGCAGAGTTGTAGAAAAGCATTTCTCACCTTCCTACAAGTTGGGTGCTGTTTCTGTTGCACCAGGGAGAATAATATCTAATATTGCTGCTGCTGAGACATTTTTAATCATATAAAAGTACAATGAAACCACATATGCCTTGTTCTTACTTATCTGGAACTTTTTCATTAGGCAAGACACCAGTTGCTGAAGATAGTGAGTGAGTCGTGGGCAAGCTAGTATCATGTTATCCTGTCTCTTTTGAAATGCATGTTTTTCCCCAGTCCGAAAAAATCCAATAAATCATTAACTTCAGCGAAAGGTGATACATTAAGAAGAGATAGGAAATACTGCCGTGAAACTTTTATGTGAGAATGCTGGATGAAAATACTATTTGATTTCTTACCTTGAGGCTATTAAATTTTTTTTTTTTCCCCATGGCTCTTGTTCTGTGTTTGAAGGTTTCTGAAGGAGGCTAAGTTAAATCCATCCGCATCACAGAACTCACAGCTGTTCAGAATCCCACTTAGCAATACAGCATGGGGATAGGCAAACCCAGCGGACTCATGGAAATGGGCCCTCCTTTTGGTCCCTTACCACTCATAATGCATGAAAAGGCCCCGGATGCTGTGCCAAGAGGGAGCGCCAGCGTGGGTGCTTAGAAAAAGTAATCCGATTGAGAAAAGTCCTAGAAATGGTGAAAGACGACCTACTTTTCTGTTGAAAGCCATTTAAAAATTTTCTTCTCAATTAGAACAGAAAAACATAAGTACTGTAATCTTCATTATAAAGGAATCTCGCTTTTAATGCAGAGTCTTACATGTTCTGTAGTTTTCATGCAGAATTCCACATAAAATGTAGCACTGGCAGGTACCCCAGGGCTCCGTAATGGCCCCTGCCATCCCACTCACGTCTGAAGCTAGGCCAGAAGGTACTGAACCCCGTGACCCCAGCGCCAGGCCATCCTTGGCTGCCGTCTTTTATTTTCCCTGGCAGAGAAAGTAACCACCACTTTTTGGCCACTGCCACTTAGAGCACATCCTAGTGGACACTAAGTTACAATCATTTGCCAAGCTGTTTTTTTTTTTTTTTTTTCCTTTGTCCCCAAAAAGCGTTTTCTGACCTAAAAAAAAAAAAAGAAAAAAACAAAAAGGATTGTTTGGTTCCTCATCCCGATGAATTTTGATTCAAAGCTATTTGCAGAGCAACAACAAAAGTGGAGGAGGAGAAGGACGAGAGGGAGGAAAAGGGGCCCTTCGCACAGCTGCCAAACTCTTCTTCACTGAGCAGCAAAGTTCAGTGATTGACTTGAAGTTTAAATTTCCTTGAGAGGGCCCGGCGGGATGGCTCAGTGGTCTAAAGCCCCTGCTTGGGAAAACTTGGGCAGCTTCAGGGACCGCGGTTCGATCCCCAGCACCACATGCTGTGCCAGCCCTGCCCTCGGGGCGGGCTGAGCCAGCCATAAAAATGAGTGAATAAACAAATAAAGGTTCTGAAACAAGAAAAAAAAAAATAAATAAATAAAATAAAATAAAATAATAAATTTCCTTGAGAAATTCTCCACAGGAGGAAGCCCTAGAACTTCCTTCCCATATATGTTCTAAAAGCCAAAGCTAGAAAAGTGGGGATTTCATGAAGCCATTAAGCTCCTGAGAAGAGAGAAGACTGAAGTGGGGTGGAAGTGAGAGAGAGGCTGCAGGAGAGAGTGAGAGAGCACTGGCACTGCCAGCAGCCAAAGGACATGGTGGAGGAGGAGGAGGGTCACAGGACGGGTGGTGCTGGGGAGAGACAGTGGGCCGTGGTTAGGGATGCTATGCTCTGAGGAGCCAGCCTGCCTGGGTGTGGATCTTGCCTGTCACTGAGGGGGTGGGGGACTCTGGATGTGTCACTTAGTCCTCAAGTTGTGTGTGTGTGTGAACTTTAAGATTCATGTTGGTTCACTTGAAGTGTTTGGATAAATCAAGAACACACACAAACAATTTGAGGAATATACCCAAAGAATACATTACCTTTGAGCCCTGAAGTTATGTTTCAAGCACTGTAAATTGTTTTTCTTTAAATCTGGACCTCCCTGGAGAGAGCAGTAACTCTGACTTGTGCAGCACCTGTTCAGATGCCCTTCCTGTCTAGCGCACCAGTATGCTCTGGATGTGAGGTGGATTTAGTATTTTCACCTAACTTAACGCTTTCAGAACTGGCCTTCTTGACTTTGAAGATAGTGCCACTTTTATTAATTAAATTAAAAAATTTTTTAAAGAGAATACAAAATAGTAAAAAAAAATATTGAATCGATAGAGAATTTCACTAAACAAAATAATAGGAATTTGACAAAGGTTTTTGTGTTGCATAATGTTACCTTAAAATTAGTTGATTACCAGATATAAACATAAAAAATTGGCGAAAAATGTAAGAAATTAAAAAGGAAAGGAAAAAATTTTAAGCACTAACTGCTCCTTTCAATAGACCCATAGAAATATTTAATAAAACGTTGATTTTGTAAATTATTGCAACAGTGCTAATGTGAAATTCTAATTCTGATACAAACAATTTAAAATTGGAAGATATCTAAACTCTATTTTTTTTTTTTTTTTGTCTTTTTTGAGACAGAGTCTTGCTATACAGTTGAGGCTGGCCTTGAGCTCACTTTTGTAGCCCAGGCTGGTCTCGAACTCGCACCAATCCTCCTGCCTCAGCCTCCCGAGTGCTGGGATTACAGGCATGAGCCACCATGCCCGGCTTAAACTCTATTTATAATAGTGGAAAAATTATAAAAAGGTGATGTAAATTTAACGAATTATAGTAAGGTTATAAGTAAAGGATACAGCTTTAGTAGCAGATAATTTTACATTGTCATTCATTAAATAAACCCTTCTTTTCCCCTAATTTACAAAGTTAATTAGTCTTATGTTAATCATGTTTATTGTCACTTCTAATTAACATTATATGGAAGTCTCAGCTAGTGAATTTATAAAAGGAGAGTGTTAAAAAGATCTAGGTGTGAGGTGAAAGAAGTAGAACTGTCATTATTCACAGAAAATTCAAAATAGTTTTCAGGTGAACTCTTTGGGTGAATAAGTAAGTTTGATAAAGTTACTACACATAATATCATGGCAAATATGTTTTATTTCTATAGAGCAAAAACAACAGTTAGTGAAGTGTTTTCAAAACTATTATTTACAATAGTACCAAAAAGTTGACACAGATATATAATGAACTGAAATTAGCTAAGACCAGAGAAAAGGAGCAAAGCTGATAAGGGCCAGCCAGATAGCTCAGCTGACTAAAGCACTATTAGGCAGATGCAGGGCAGCAGTCAGGGTTTGATCCTTGGTGTGCCAGCCTCACCCCTGGAGCACACTGACACAACACTGACTGGGCATGGCAGCACGCACCTGTAATCCCAGCGCTTAGGAGGCTGAAAATAGGAGGATCACCATGAATCGGATCTGTTTTTACTTTAGGGAAGGGTCTACAGGGTATAGTGATCTCACAACTACATGGACTCTGCCTGTTTACAGTCTCCCAAGAGCTGGGATTACAGGCATGTGCTACCATGCCCAGTCTCAACTGCCAGTCTCAGCAGCATCCTGGGGGCAGGGCCAGCACAGCAGGCCCCGGGATCAAACCCCTGTTCCTTGAGCTTGCTTAAAGGTGCTTTAATCTGCTGAGCTATTTGGCCAGCTCTTACTATAAATCCAATCTGTGGTGAGACCCTGTAGACTCTATACTAAATACAAAAATATTAAATAAATAAGTTTAAAAAAGAACAAAGCTGATGAGCTCCTAGCCATCCAGTGTTATTTAGTAGCTACACAAACAGAATGAAACTAGAATGAATATAGATGAATAGATGTCTGAATGCAAGTTTTTGTTTTGTTTTGTTTTTGCTACTAGGGAATCAAACTCAGGACCTTGGGCTTGCCAGGCAGGTTCTTATGCCACTGAACTATGTCCCCAGCCAATAGATATCTAGATGAATGGAAAGATATAGATGGCCTCTCTTCAAAAAATAGATAAATTGAATAGAGTCCAGAAAGAAGAGGCCCTTGCTTATGCAGCTCTGTGATTGATGACAAAGGTGTCTTCAGTCCAGAGAGGAAGGAACAGTCTTTTCAGGAGATGAGTCTGCCTGCATGGATGACTATTATAGAATGTACAAAATCAGTTACAAATTGATTTCAGAAGCATATGTGGGAGATGGTCATCCCCATGACTGTGGTGGGACCAAAGCTGTGGTCAACAGTATCCACTTAAGAAATTTCTAGTCACAAGTCTAGCATGGTGGCACATGCCTGTGATCCCAGCCCTTGGGAAACCAAGGCAGGAAGATCACTGTGAGTTTGAGGCAGCCTGAGCTGTGTAGTGAACTCTGTCTCAGAAAGATTAAAAAAGAAGGAAATTAGCAACACAAAGGAAAGGCATAAATTGGATTGTGTTTTGTTTTAAAGATTTATCTATCTAGTAACTTAGTTGGTACAGGGTCTTGTTACACACCTCAGACTTGTAGTGATCCTTCTGTTTTGGCCTCTCTAGCACTGGGATTACAAGTATGTGTCACCATGCCTGGTTTTGGTAGCTAGCATGGCATGTGATATAGGGAATCAAACCTAGGTCCTTATGCTTGCCAGATAGTCACGTAGCCTGTTGAGCTCTCTCTCCAACCATGGACCATGTTTAAAATATCATTAAGTGACTGAAATAGCAAACACCAGTCTGGGAATAGATATTTTTGTACAATCAAGAAAGGGTTTGATTCTAAAATATGTTAAGAATTCCTCTATCTATTGAAGAGGTCCCACATCCAAGGATGTAAGCGTGTAAAAAACGTAGTAATATCCTCTATGAAGAATGATTGAATGAACCATGAGCTAACTGGCCAAAGGACTGTTATGTAGCTATTATTGAGTATGTGTTGAAAATGATAAATTATGTGATGTTTATTGAGTAGTCATTGTGTGCTAGGCATCATTCTAAGTGTTTTGTTTGTATAAATTTATTCAATTTTATAATGATGATATCTTAGAGTATTCTTGCTTGCATTTTATGGCTGATGAAATTGAAGCTGAAGCAGATCAAATGCTTTTCCCTTTCATGGAACTGGTATTTGTCAGGTGTGAATTTGAACCAGGCAGCCTTAGTCTGGATTACACACTCTTAACTTCCACGTAGCTATTCTACTTGAATGAATTAAGGAAGGATTTCTTGTATATGCTTAAATTATATAGGTAAATAATGGAAATATGGTTATTCCATTTAAAAAAAAAGAACAAAAGCCATGTAGAAGAATACTCCCCAAGCTAGAAACACTGACTCCATTAAGATTGATCAAGGAAAAAGGATGTTACTAATTTTTAAATTTTTTCTTTTTTAGTGTTTGAAGTACTAGAAAGCTTTGAAACTTTTTTTTTAATTAATACAAGGAAAAGTTAATAAAATCCAGCCTCCACCCCTGGGTTCATTATGTTTTCTTGAGAATAAAAAGAATAGATGGTTCATTTGATAAATAAACAAGAAATTAATAAAACTTGACTTCTAGTTTCTTAGGATTCAGACCCACCGCTCCACTTCACCATAATCTTTCTACCTTGAGTTTGCTCATTCCTTATCAAAAATATTTATCTAGATTGGCTTCAGGTGGGCTCCAGGAAATGTTCATTTCCTGTCTGTCTTTTTTATTCTCTCTCCTTTACTCTTTCTTCAGTCAACCAGCCAATGCCAGAACCACAACAGCAGTCTTTCTTTTCCATTTTCCAGCTTTGCAGCAGCGACTTTGCCTGTGCTAACCCTCCGACCAGTGTGTTTCTTAAACAGTGACCTCCTCACTGTCATTTGTGAGTGCTTTCCTCTTTGAGCCACTTATGCTCAACATGAGGCAGGAAGATTTGTCAAACAGCTAATCTGTGTAAAGGAAAGCATTGCGGTAGAGTAGGGTTATCTTGTCCCATGCCCAGAGTCATGCACAAAGATTGTATAACTAAACATAGTCCATAGATTTAAAAGTATTTGCAGACAAATGCATAGATCTTAATAGGATGTAGATTGCCATGTGTGACATCTTAGCAACTACACACTATAGTTATGAAACTTGGGCCTTTAGGTACAGAAGGAACTGCCTTTTACATGGAATTGTTATATGTGATTTGTAGTGGGATACCTTAAATTTCACTTCAGTCAATAACTTGAAGAAGTATTTTTATGCTTTCTTTTTCAGGTCCCATTTGATATCTCGCTGCCTTCTATATTCAATCTGGAAAGACTATTTGATCTTGCTAATGGTTGTGTCGTATCAGGAGGAAGCCTTTTCAACTGGATGGTGTCGATTATTCCCTGAGTGCCCTCTACAAGGTAGCCTTACAAAGGACTGAGCTGTTGCTGTTTTTCTTAGTTGTAAATGAGAAACTGTGCTCTTATAACTACCAGAATGGAATTAATTTCTTATAGAAAGTAAAGTTCTTTAAGAAGTATAGTTGCAGGGATTGTTTTAAGTTGTATTTGAATTAAATAGCAATGCCACTGCATCTTGTAACTGGATTGCCAAGCTGTTCATAGAAAGTAGGTTTATGCAATGCGACTCTTCACTGTTAGTTTATATCAGATTGACTTTAGAAGTTTACACAGCAATATTGGATTATGCTAGTGGTTCCCAACTGGGAGCAGTTTCCCCTTCAGTGACATCTGACAATGTCTGGAGACATTTTGGTTGTTATAAGTAAGGAGAGTGTACTAGTGACAGCTTTAGAGAGAAAAGTCTGTGGGTGCCATCAAACAGCCTGCAGAGGACAAGCCAGCCCACCCTCTACCATCAAAAATTATTCAACCCAAGATTTCAGTTGTGCTAGTTTGGAGAAACTCTGGATTAAACTTTAACATGTGGTAAATTCAACTCTGGAAGCTTGTCTGTTTGGCTTGGGATGTAATACGTACCAAATTAGAGCTTCTATATTTTGATTTCTGAGAGGTAACATTGCACAGAATTATGAGGTTAGGGATTATAGAGACCTGGATTTGAGTAGTAGCTTCACCACTTGCTACCATTCCTACTTTAAAGACTTAAATCATGAAGCCTTTGTTTCTTCATCTATGGAATGGGGGTGTTAATATCTGTCTTATGGCACTACTTACTGTAAGTTTGGAATTACGTGAATCAGTGTGACAAAGAGGTTAGCATATGCATTACACAGCGGTACTTACACATGTACCACTTCCCTGCCAATGTAGAAGAGAGCTACATACTTGTCACTTGTGTTGTCCAGCACCTAACAGTGCTGCACGTGGATGTTTCCCAGGGGCTGGCCCTGGCCCATGAAAACATATGATGATAAGTAAATAAAATTAGTGTGTGTTTCTAAAGCTTAGTGACTCAACAGTGATTCACCCTAGTGAGTCACCCTTTATTCTCAGATTATGAATTTCTTACTTCCTAATGGCATAAAAGGCCATTCTTTTGTCAAATATGATAATAGTAACTGGTAATTGACATTTTAAAATAGTTTCCTGTGATAATAAAAGAAAAATTAGAAATCTTATGTTAGCTCCTAGTTTTGAAAAATGTAGATGTCTGTAAAGTTTGAAAGTCCAAAAACAACCCAATTAGAACTGCCCCATAATACCACATAGAGGAAACGAATCTTTGGCAAGGTATTTAGGATAAGAAAGTTTTTACTGGCTGAAAATTCATTATAAAAATTTGCTAGAGGCAAGGATACTCTACGAGGACAGGAAATAAAGATGAAAATACACAAGGTGTACGTGCCAAGGACTTGCCTGCTTTATTTGGAACATGTACTTTGCAATGCCAAGTGAGAGAAGTTCTAAGGAACTCTACAGAGAGGAATTGGCCAAGTCAATAGGTGCTGGGGTACAGTCGCAGATGCTTAGGTTTCTGGCAGGAACAGACAGTCAGTCAAGATGGGGTGAGTGAAAGCAATCAGAGGAGTGAGTCTGACGTGGTCTCTAGGGCAGAGAAAAGAGATGAAAAGCAAAAAGACCTAGACCAGGATGTAATGCAAGGGAAATCAACGAAATGTTTGCTGGTTAAGTGGCAATAGGAAATAAAGTTCAGTTTAAACAGAAAAGCTGCTTGAATGGTGATGAGCCACTTGCTTTGATCTGGAACCAGGATTTACAAATACCACTGTGAAGTAGATGGCTCTTCAATGGCTCATGTTTCTCAACAGAAGTTCAATTTATTATGCAAAGTCCAGCTGTTAAAGGCAAAACAGTGTAGCATATTATTTATATTAATGCTGATGTAGAAATACAGCAAACCAGCAATCAAGACTTTGGGTCATCTTTGGTAGAAAGCACTGTGTTGCCAGGCACTTTATATGTGTCATCTCCCTGGCTTGACAAGAGTTATGACCATCAGGTGCACAGTATTACTGACTCCGTGTAACACAGCAGGAGACAGAAGCTCTTTAACTTCTCCTCTGATTATGGTCAGAGTTCGAGTCAGAAATTTAAATCCTGTGGAAAAACTCTAAGCTCTACATTGCTAAACTGGCTACCCTACCCTTGCATCCACAGCACAGCTCCGAGAAATTTGTAAATCAAATGAGAAAGAGTAAGACATAGTTGAATCTCAAGCTAAAACGGGAACATCTGTGATATTTTGGAAAGAATTACTTGTAAACCTGGGGGGATGTCCTGAAAAAACAGAGTGGTGAGGGGGCAATGTTATCTATGCCAGAATAGTGATTTCCCCTGGGGAAGGCAGGCTTCGCCCCAATATTTCAGATAATACAACAGTGTGACACATTTTTTAAATTTTTTCTCCACTTTTATATATTTACATGTGCTGTTATGTGGGGTGTTGTGTTGCCTAGGAGAAACACTTTCTACAACTTCACCAGTCCCCGAAGCCACAATTTTCCCAAGTTAAGCTGCCATAGAAATTCCCCAGCTCTTCTAAAATAGAAGCAGCCTTTGCCACTGAGAGCTGGAGCTTTCTGTCCTAGGCATCAGGAAGTGAGGATGAGCTGGGCCAAAGTACAACCAAAAAGGAATTTCACAATCTACCAGATGAAAGATGTGTTTGTTTCCGGAAATGTCTTTCAGGTTTTTTTTTTTTTTTAACAATATTATACATTTGCAGCTGCTTTTTAAAACTGCAGTACATAGTACTTATGTGCAAATGTTTTACAGCAGATACCTGTGAGGTTTTCTGTTGGTTTAAGTTATAACAGAGAATGACAGAAGACAAACTGAGGAGAAGGAGGAAGGAAAAGAGGGGAGGTGGCAAAGCTGGGGCCTGCTGCTAAGTGGTTGGTAATAAACACATCTGCTTCCCACTTTTGCTCCTCCTCACTCTCCCAGAGATTGCGTCAGAAGTTGACCACCTGCCAGCCATCTCCAGACTTCGCTGCAGCAGTCTTTGTTCACTGCACCAAGGGCCCTTTGCACATTTCTCAGCCCGGTGGAGTTGTTTTCCTTCACCAAATTTCAGGGGAAACTGCATTTCTGGGGAATAGTGGCGACACGGCTCTTTCTCCTGTTTGCCTTGCCTTTATTTCCCCTTTTCTTTTTTTAAATTTAATATTTTTATTGTTTAAGTTTAACAATGGTTATATTACATATTTTCATCATCAGATCAGTTTAGATTTAATACATATAGGTATACAAGATTGATCAAACAATTAAACAACGCTTTTAAATCAACATTACTTTTTTTTAAATTCTTTTTCCCCTTTCTGTTTTTTTTTTTTGAAAGTTG
>PVJA010002183.1:21669-110838 GCA_004027025.1 Myocastor coypus | reverse complement strand
AAAAAAAAAAAAAAAAAAAAAAAAAAAAAAAAAAAAAAAAAAAAAAAAAAAAAAAAAAAAAAAAAAAAAAAAAAAAAAAAAAAAAAAAAAAAAAAAAAAAAAAAAAAAAAAAAAAAAAAAAAAAAAAAAAAAAAAAAAAAAAAAAAAAAAGCAGGGGTAGCAATCTTCTTTGCAGACAGTCTAAACTTAGAGGTGACACTCATAAATATGTATACACTCAACACAGGAGCAGCAAGTTATATAAGACAAACCTTAATAGACATGAAAAATCTAATATTCAATAACACAATCTTAACAGGAGATCTCAACACCCCCTTATCCGAAAAAGATAGATCAAGTAGACAAAAACTTAGCAAAGAAGTAGCAGAGCTGAACCAGAACTTGAAACAACCGGAATTAGTGGGCATACACAGAGTGTTCCACCCAATCACTTCAGAATACACATTTTTTTTCATCTGCACATGAGACATTTTCTAAAATAGACCACATATTAGTACATAGGTCATGCTTAAGTATATGCAAGAAAATAGAAATTATCTCATGCATATTATCTGACCACAGTGCAATGAAATTGGAAATAAATGACAACAGAAACCACAAGAATTCCAGAAACACATGAAAATTAAACAACACTCTTCTCAACAACCAGTGGGTTACAGATGAAATTAAACAAGAAATTAAACAATATCTTGAATTTAATGAAAATTCAAACACAAACTACCAGAATTTATGGGACTCAGTGAAAGCAGTTCTTAAGAGGGAAATTTATAGCTCTGAACTCACACATTAAGAAAACAGAATGGGAACAAATAAATACTCTCCTGGAGCACCTTAATCAACTAGAAATAGAAGAGCAAACGAAATCAAAAGTCCAAAGATGGGAGGAAATTATAAAGACTAGAGCAGAAATTAATTCAATTGAGACAAAGAAAACATTACAAAGAATTAATGAATCCAAAAGCTGGTTCTTTGAAAGATTAAATAAAATTGATAAGCCCCTAGCTAACCTCATCAAAAAGAGGAAAGAAAGGACTCAAATTCAAGCAATAAGGAATGAAAAGGGTGAAATTACTACAGACCCAACAGAGATACAGAGAATCATAAATAGTTACTTTGGGAATCTCTACTCTCACAGAATTGAAGCCACAGATGAAATGGACAGATTCCTAAAAAGGTACATATTGCCCAAAGTCAATCAAGAAGATATATAACAACTCTCAATAACCGAATAACAGCCAGTGAAATATGAAATGTAATAAAAAGCCTACCGACAAAGTCTGAGACCTGATGGATTCAATACTGAATTCCACAAGAAATTTATAGAAGACTTAATCCCAACACTCCTCAAACTCTTCAATGAAAATGAAAGCAATCCTTCTGAAATCATTCCTAGAGGCAAGTATTACACTGATACCAAAACCAGAGAGAGTTACAACTAAAAAAAGAAAACTACAGGCCAATTTCTCTGATGAACATAGATGCAAAAATCCTCAATGAAATCCTCGCCAATAGAAAATACCTAATCATCAAGAAGATTATACACCATGACCAGGTAGGATTCATCCCAGGGATGCAAGGATGGTTCAATATACACAAATCTATAAATGCAATACACTATATCAATACAGCCAAAGCCAAAAATCACATGATTGTCCCAGTTGATGCAGAAAAGGCCTTTGACAAAGTCAAACACTTATTCGTGTTCAAAGTCCTACAGAATATTGGAATAGAAGGCCTCTACCTCAATCTGATAAAAGCCATCTACAATAATCCAACAGCTAACATGATTCTAAATGGGGAAAAACTGAAGTCTTTTACTCTCAAATCTGGCACAAGACAAAGATGTCCCCTATCACCACTCCTATTCAATATAGTTCTGGAATCATTAGATACAGCCATTAGACAAGAAAAAGAAATAAAAGGAATAAGAATAGATAAAGAAGAAGTAAAACTATCATGATTTTTGCAGATAACATGATAATCTGCTTGGAAGAACCAAAGAACTCCACCATGAAGCTACTGGAACTAATACACAAATTCAGTAGCATAGCAGGTTACAAAGTCAACACAAAAAAGTCAGTGGCATTCCTCTACACAGATAACAAACACACTGAGAGAGAAATTAGAGAAGCAGTATCTTTTATGATAGCACCAAAAAAAATGAAATAAAAGTAAAAGACCTTTTCAATGAAAACTACATTACTCTGAAAAAAGAGATCCTAGAAGATTTCAGAAAATGGAAAGATATTCCCTGCTCCTGGATAGGAAGAACTGCAATTGTTAACATGGCCATATTCCCTAAATTGTTATACAGATTCAATGCAATCCCTATCCAAATACCATCAACATACCTCACAGACCTGGAGAAATCATTCCTAAAATTTATTTGGAACCATAAAAGACGCAGAATTGCAAAGACAATTCAGGGCAACAAACATCGGGCACGGGGCATTACAATTCCTAACCTAAAGTTATACTACAAAGCTACAGTAATAAAATCAGCATGGCATTGGCAAAAGAATAGACCTGAGGATCAATGGAATAGATGATAAGATGCAGAAGCAAATACAAACACACTCAGCCACCTTATTTTTGACAAAGGGGTCAAACACGTTTACTGGAAGATAGTCTGTTTAACAAATGGTGCTGGAAAAACTGGCTCTCTACATTCCGAAAACTAAAACTTGACCCTAGTCTATCACCATGCAGTAAACTAAAATCGAAATGGATTAAAGATCTAAATATTAAGGGAGAAACATTAAGTCTCTTGGAAGAGAAAGTGGGAAGAAATCTTGAAGACATCGGAGTAGGCAAAAAGTTCATGGACAGAAATCAAATTGCACGTTTAACACTTGAAAGCATCAACAAATGGGACCCCTCTGGCTAAGAAGTTTCTGCACATCAACGGAAATTACCAACAGAGTGAAAAGACAAACCACAAATTTTGAAAAGATTTTAACTTATAAGTACTCAGACAAAGGTCTTCTATCTAGAATCTACAAAGAACTAAAAACCATTAGGGTTCCAAAATTCAAAGACCCAATCCAAAAATGGGCATCTGAGATGAACACACACTTCTCAGCGAAAGAAATTCAGCAAGCCTATAAATACACGAAATGTTCCACATCGCTAGCCATTCATGAAATGCAAATCAAAACAACACTTCGATACCATCTCACCCCAGAAAGAATGGCTGTCATAAAGAAATCAACCAGCAACAAATGCTGGAGAAGCTGTGGGGAAAAAGGAACCCTTCTCCACTGCTGGTGGGAATGCAGATTGGTGCAACCATCATGGAAAGCAGTGTGGAGGATCCTTAAAAATCTAGAACTGAGGGGCTGGGGAGATAGCTCCGTGGCACAAGTGCCTGCCTGGCAAGTGCAAGGTCATGAGTTTGAACCCCAGTCCCACCAAAAAAAAAAAAATCTAGAACTGGAAATCCCTTTCAGTCCAGCTATCCCCCTACTGGGAATTTTCCCAAAAAACTGAAAACATCATACCATAGCAATATGCATCTCAATTTGTAATAGCCAAATCTTGGAAACAACCAAAATGCCCACCATTTGAAGAATGGTTGAAGAAAATGTGGTATTTTTATAAAATGGAATATTACTCAGCTATAAAGGATGATAAGCTGGAAGACTTCATATATAAATGGATGTATATTGAACATATACTCATTAGTGAAATAAACCAGACCTACATGTGTAAATATCATAGTCTCCCTAATATAAGAACTCTACTTTTTTTTCCTTACCAATATCAATTGGAAAGTGTGTCATGCCCACACACCCTGTGCTCTGTATAACTATTGTGAGAACAATATGCAGTGTGTCAACTGTTAAAAAAAAGTAATGTTTATTGAAAGTGTTAATTGTTAATTGTTTGATCAATCTTATATACCTATATCTATTAATCTGAACTGATCCAATGATGAAAATATGTAATATAACCATTATTTAATTTAAAATAAAGAAAAATAAAAATAAAAAATATGAAAAGGACAAGGAGAAAAACTAAGGCTTATTGAAAGGAAGTGTTGGTATTTAATTGCTTGATCAAGTTTTCATGCCAATATCTGATCATCTGAAAACAACAAATCTGATGATAAAAATACGCACCATAACAGCCATTGTTGATTTTCTGTTCTTGATTTGAATTCTGCATCATTTTTTTATTGTTTTATGTTGCTTTGTTTTGTCTTTATGTTATTTTTGGTTTTTGTCCTTAAAATAAAAAAAAATGATTTGTGGCACATTTTATCGGATTCCAATTATATTTGCTTATACAATTAAAATATGAAAAAGAAAGTTGATGAAGAAGGAAAATCCACTGTACAGAGAAAATTCAGCTGCAGCTGCCACATGCCTCGAGGAGGACTTCCAAGGCTCCGCAGATGAACACAATCACACTTAAGTCCCATGGAGGATATGTCTTCAGCCTCCACAGCAGCCCTGGCTGGAAGGTGTGGTGCTGCTGGCCAGCTGTGCGGTAACGCCTCTGGGGCTGTGCTCTCACCTGTGACCCAGGATTAGCCTCTTATGCAGCATCTGGAAAGAGGAGCAGACGAAGGTCCTCTGACCAAGCTGGCTCCCATCCTTCAGGCAAAATCAGGGCACCATGAGAACCGCATTTGCAGCTAAGTTCTCAACCCTTCCAGCTCTCCCTGGGGGATGGGAAGCTATCTAACACGTCTTCACTGACTGGACAAATGCAGCACCATTTACATCAGACACAGCACTAAAGGCAAAGCACTGGTTTGGTTGCACCTTGCGTGCTTGTAGGCACAGGCAGGGGAAGGCTGAGTCAAAGGCCCTGCTACTGAGACCTTGACCCACTGTCCCAGTGTGGCACCTGGGTGGTGTGCAGTCCTACACAGCACAGCACAGTACAGCACAGGGCTGGGTCCCTGGGGTTACCTTAGTGCCCCACCTGTACAGGCAACAGCTCAGTGCTGCTTGGCACAAACCCTTAGTCTGAGTTCAAGGTGAATCCATTTCTTAGGCCAACTATAGAACAAAGGACAGAGAATGGGTGGGAATTATGCACGAATGCATTCCAGGCTCAAACAAGCCCACTGCTCATGTTCCTGGGCCTTGGTGGCAGCTGGTGGGGAGTCTCTGGGGACACTGTTGCCCCATCACATGCTGCTTAGCTTTATGTGAGTTTGTTCATTTCTTTTGGTTCTTCACTGGCAAAGTGCATGGGCCAACTCTGCCTGTTCCGCAGCTTCACCTGGGAAGGAAAAGTGGGGCTCTGGGGCCCCACGCTTCAGAGGTCCCCATCCTTTACTCCTTGGAGAAGTCACACGGCTTAGCACTTTCTACACAATGATGGGATTCTGGAAGAAGTCTGCGCTTGTTGATCATGGAGCCAGATGCTAAGGACCACTGCAGTCGCCATCCCAGCCCTCTGTCCTCTGTCCCTCATCTATTGTGGGACCCAGTTCTTCCTCCTGTCCTTCCTTCCTGGAGAAGTGTGGACTTGGGACCCCTGGGGTGAGTGCTGAAGATAACACATCTGGATGCACACGTAAGGGCCCAAGTGGGGGTGAGGATGCAGGCTGCCGCAGTCCCGGGCACCTGCCCAGGCCCCTCACTGTGCCTCTGAAACTGCTCCCCCAGGACCTCTGGAATCCCCAAGGGACATGCAGTGAGGCTCCCACTCTGCAAGGGAGAGGACGGAGACAAGGACTAGCGGTGGCTTGGTCATGTCATGTCCGAGCATGAGGTGGACCAGGATTTGAACGCAGACTGGGAACTCTAAGTCCTGTGACCCTAAGTCCTGAACAGCATGACACAGAACCCCCTGCCCCCAAGGGTGGCATAGCTCTGTCTCAGGCTGCCATATGAGGACATGGGGGAGGGAACTAGAAAAGGGGCTGTTCACCCACACCTGGAGGGTGACGAGTGCACACAGGAGTGTCACCAATGTCCTTCATAGTGGCAGCAGCTGCAGCCACAGCCTAACACCATGCAGACTTAGTGTTTCCCATGGGTCTATGCATGCTTTCATTCTATGTCTCACACACACAGCCAGCTCTGGGCACTGAATGCTGTTGATGTGCTTTGCTACCCAGTGCATTCTGAAGGGAAAATCTTGCCGCAATCCTGGGCATTGTTTGGTACTCAACATGCAAGCTGGGTCTCAGCACTGGCTGTCTGTAAGCAGCCACCATTCTGGCAGACAATCAGGGTCAGCACAGCTCCTGGGACAGGTCAGTGACAAGTGCCAGGCCACCACTGCACTCATTGGCTACCTGTCATCTGTCATCTATCTGTCTGACGTCTATCTGTGCATTATGGAAAGCATCTTTATAAACAAGAATCAAGCCAGCCTATGACACACTTTAATTACTTTTCTAAAACCAAAAGTAAATACTTAGCTTATAGTAATTCTTGAGTTTCTAGATATAGTGGATTTCTAACTGGTGTTCCACAGTTATACCCAACTGAATTGAACTAGTGTGGTACTGGGTGTGGGAGGCCACCTGAGGGTTGCTGCTGGCTGAACAGAGAAGCTATTGGAGCTGCTGGAAGCTGCTGGTTCTCTTGGGCTGTTCTGCTGGGTGACCTTGATGTCATGCTGATCTTACTGATGAACCTGGCTGTTCTTGTCAGAGGAGGAGCTTAGGACCTTGCTGTTGCTGAGGATGACTAGGGTTCACCTTGGGAGAGCTCAGGTCCTCATCTTGAGGGCACTTCCTACTTCCCGAGGAGAAGATGGTGCACTGCTTAGCCTCATGGAGAAGCTTGTCTCATTGGCTTTCCTGATGGGAACTCATCTTTCATCATTGCTAGAGGAGCTCGGGACCTCACTGTTGCTGAGGATGGCTGGGGTACTTTGGGGGAGCTCTGGCCCTTACTCTGAGCATTGCTTCCTGGCTTCAGTTCAGATTCCTCAGCCTGCCAGCACAGATCCTTCATTCCACTGGCAGAGAGTTTCTAGCTTCCACCACTGACCTTTAGGCCTTTCCATCACAGATCCATGAAGTGGGCTGGCATGAGACTTGTTATGGGCTTTGGGTCTCCATTTGTACATGTGGAAGGCACTGCTTTGAGTTCTCAGTCTTCAGCTGGACTCATGCAGGACATTAGAATTCAGGTTCTCAGCTGGATTCTTTGGTCTTTAGTGTGTGCACTTGCATATGGTTCTTTGGATGATTCTTTATAAAATAATACTACAAAATATGCCCTGTACTTTATTGTTCCGCTTTCAAAAACTCTAAATCACTGGGGTTTGGTGGTGCATGCCTGTAATCCAGCAGTCATTAGGTTGAGGTGAGAGGATTATTGTAAGTTTGAGACCAGCCTGGGCTACAAAGTGAGCTCAAGGCCAGCCTGAACTGCACAGTGAGACTCTGACAAAAACAAAACAACAACAACAACAACAAACAAACAAACAAACAAAAAACCCAAGACACCAGTCTAGACCAGCTCTCATTTGAACATTAGCACGGACTGTCTCATATGACATTGCTGCTCCTTATTTGGCAGTTAGTAACAAGGGTGGTTATAGAAGGAGAGACATGGATAGTTGTCAGAAGTGAAAGCAGTCAGAATGATTACTGCCTGCACAGCCTGCGGAGCACCTCAGAACCCGACAGCTTGGCTACTGCTGTCTTCAGCTTGGAATCTAGAACTTGGTTTGGCTTCAACTACTGAAGCTGAGCATAAACTACAGAATGACCTAGAAAGTCCTCTCTTGAATATGCATCCCCATGCAAGACAAAAGTGCATATGTCTCACAATGTTCAGGGCTGAAAATGTTCAGAGTTGCTTTTGCTATAGAAATAAAAAATAGAAACTACCCAAGTGCTAGATGAAGTAACTAAGGAGCAGAGTGCAGAGGTGTGCCCCCACATAGACCGCTTGTGTAGGAACAAAGCGAGAGCGAATCACTGCTCAGCACCCCGGAAGCATCGCATATGTGCGACGCAGAGCCAAAGCCTCCACCGTGTTAAGAATAGCATAGAGGAGCTGCCAGAAGGTGGGCAAATGCTGCACCCTAATCCAGCAAAGGTGACATGGCTTTGCAACCGGTGCACGCAGGTACCAAGCCATCCATGGTGCATGTGCAGTGAAGTGCAGTGCACACTAGCAGCACCATTTGGCTATTGAACAGTACAGAAGCACGTGCTTCCCTGGGTCTCCACTGTGTGGCATGCAGGTGCCTCACTACACATTCATGGAGTGGGAAGCGCTCACTTATTCTCATCATGACCCTTGGACAGGGAGCCTTGCACAGTCCACTTCGGCTCCACTGCAGGTGCTGGCTGATCACAGAGGTGGGGAGCAGACGGCTGCCTGTCCTGGAACTGGAAGCCACGATGAGAATCCCTCCATCCCTGTTGGCGACCCACAGGTGCCATGGGGCCTTCCCGCTGCTCTTTGAAGACTGAGCTCCATTTCGTGGAGATCCTTCAGACAACTTCACTCCCTCCAAGAAGACCAAAGACTAGTGGCTTCTGCTGTCCATGCACTCATCTGGAGAGAGTCTGCAGGACAGCGCAACACTAACACAGGACCATAGAGGAGACACTCCCTGTATGGTGCACTACCATGGCTGTACACAGAAGCAATGAGGAAAGAGCTGCTCTGGACCAATCCTTCATTTGAACCTGGTGCTGCCCACAGGAAAAGATGTTTTTTTCAGTCTTTCATTTGCAAGTGGGCACTGCCAACCAAAAAGCACTGTTTTGATTATTTACATGTAACAGGAAGCCAAAGTGATTTTTCCATAGAAGTATGCACAAGGTAAGCTGGATGGGATGACTGAGGCTCCTGAGCTGAGAGGAAGACAGGTAGGAGGTTCGCATTCTAGGCCCTTTCCTTTACCCTGGGGGCTGGGAGCCTCTACCCAGCCTGCCCTCACCAGGCAGGACACATTCTCTTCCATCCTCGCTGTCCTTTCTAGATCTTGTCCAATTCTTTGTTCAGGACACTGAGAACCTGAAAAGGCCCACAGGGCCTTGTGTCAAGTGACACCACCCAAAAGGCTTCATCCCCACACAGCGGAAGAAATTGGCATGGACCTCTGCTAGCTGTGCGCTGCCTGAAGGTGGGCCACTGGGACCAGCAGACCTGCTGGGACCCCCAGCACAGGGCACTCCTCCAGCACGGAGCTCACCAGGATCTGCCTCACTACCACGTCCGCCCTGAGCTTGACTGTGTCCTGTGAGTGATGCAAGCAGGGAGTCAACTTTTACCTGTAAGCATGGGCAAAGTGCCCAAGACACTTTTTTTACAGATGACAGAACACTGAGGGGAGCAAATCACCACTGTAGTCAGCTAAAGCAGGTCCAAGGTGGGTCCGGTCCACGCTTAGTGTAAAACACAAACCCACTCTCAGATCACCTGCAGGGTTCTTGCAGAGCAGAGAGTTGAGAGGTTGCACTCAACGACAGGAACACAAAGTCACTTCTGTGTTTCCATCTGCAGAAGTCACCTGCCTAGTAGGTGTGAGGTACTTAGGGTACCAGTGTCCTTGGCCCCTGCAAGTTTTCAAGTTGCCCATGGAGAGATGAATGAATAAAGAAAACTGGGGTGTTTACACCCACTGGAGTACACCTCTGCCATAAAGAACGGCCAACTTGAGCCATGCGTTGGAGAGTGGAGCTCCCAGGAGGCTATGGTGTTAAGTGCAATAGATCAGATGCACAGGCTTAACCCTCATGTGGTTTCTCTTCTATGTGAAACCCAAGGTACAAAGATGCAAAAGAGGAAAATAAGAGAGGGAAACCTGAAGGCATATTTTGCAAAGTTCCCTTTGCTAAGGGACCAAAAGACTGAAGGAAGGGGGAGCGACAGCAGTGGGGTGGAGAATGAAGCTGTGTACGCCTGAGCACTGACACCCTGCGAGGAGCGCAGTCCTGGGCTCCAGAACCACTCAGACATACCTGCCACTGCACCAGTCTCAGGTGGGTCCGCAGAGGCTTGGGCAGCTGAGGCAGGACACTGCTTCCAGAGCAGTTGTCACTGCACTCCACCCTGTGCCATGCCTAGAAAAAGTGCAGTCCTCTTTCCGTGGGAGGCGCCCTGCCTTGAGTTGTTCAGGGCCATGGTGGACGTGGATCTCATACTGGCCCAATGTGACCTGCTTCCTGAGCCTGTGGTTCTCAAGTGAAATGCATGGTAATAAGCAGAAGAGGAAGACGAGGAGAGAGGGGGAGAGAGGAGGTCCCGCCAGTGCAACAGTTGGAATTTGTGGAGATACAATGTTGAGGTGGGTGCCACTTGACACAGCTACTCAGGGGTCCAAGACCATCAGGCAGCTACGTCTTGACCCTCTAGCTCAGATCTACTCTTGGGCCTTGTGCTAGCGTGTAATTTTGGCAACAGCAGAATTATCGGCACCCTGGAAAAGAGTATCCTTGGAAAGGAGGGATCTTAATAAAAATGTGACATAAACTCATTACAACCTCAGCTATTGCAGTGATTACACTATCCGTGTCCTGAGTTCTATAAACCACAGCCTGAGTGATCAGTCCACACCTGTAGCTCAGGAGTACCTGCTGACAGCGTGTGTCTGGTGTTTTCAGACACTTGATGAGCAGAGTCGTAGACTCCTGGGCCTTAAAATAGAAACCAAGCCAGAGAGACCTGCAGGTCCAGCTTCCGCTCATGGCAGACAACTGTGAAGGCACAGTTTTAGGGAGCGAGGAACTTAATATTCCCAAGACATCAATGTTTTACAAAAGATGTCATTAATGCTAAATGGTGGGCTCAGAATAGGAATCTGGATCTTTAGCTTGCTGCTATCCCTTAGAAATATTAAAAACTAGCTCAAGGATATAATTGTCATGTTCACAAATTGATGACCTTGTTCGCAGACACAGTTGCAAGCATAAAATATGAAAAAGAAGAAGCCTAAATGCTATTTCTATTGGCGCCCTTGTTACAGACCCAGGGAAACATGTTGCTGTTGTCTCCTTATGCTTTCCTGGACAAAAGTCCACTCCCTCTCCATAGTATTCTCTTCTAACCTAAACTCTCTTTTTATGCTTTTTAGAGTGTCATTTAAAATAAATTTTATTGTGCTTGTTCAAGACATACAATGTTAAATACTACACACTATATATTACATATTATCTCCAGAGAGATCACCAGAGTGGAACTAACATACCTATCATTTTATGGCCTGTTCTCCTTTCACAAGCAACCCCCATTCTATGGCAAGAGCAGCTATTATTCTCTCATTTAGCAAAGATCCTAAACACACTGCACCATTACTACCCAGAGTCCTCGTTGTGCTGTAGATCTTTCTATTTGCTCATCCTGCAGATTTGCTAGTTTGCGCCTTTTGATCAACAGCTCTATATTCTCACCATCCCATGAGGTTCTGGGTACTAACTGTCTTAAAGGCCCACATGTGGCTATCTTTGCAACTTAGTGTAAATGCTGAAAACCAAATGTCTTCTTTATCCAAGCCCCTGAGATTGCACTGGCCCAGAAGGGGACACCAGGAAGGGGGACGGCTCCAGAACCCTCTCAGGCCATGAATGTCTTTCTAGCAATCACACTGCAGTATACATGCACCAGCTCCAAGGTTCTGGTCCCCAGCAGCAGCATGGAGTTGCCTGGGGACCTTGGCAGTGTTTTCCTGGGTCACCAAGCACCCTGAAGTTCACATCACATCATGACAAATAGTTTCTCCTTAATCTGTGTGTACAGGAATGATGGGACCAGCACTAGCAGGGGACCCTTCGTGGGGTGACTTCGGCCCTGCCTGTGGCAGGCTGGTTCTAGGCTGCAGTAACATAGGTGTCCCACTGTCTCCTAGCCAGGGATGGTGCACATGGCAGTGACCGGGACTGGAGGCTGTGGGTTCCTGTGGGCCTGGTAGATGGCTCAGCTTTGCTCTCCTAGCTGGTACACATGCAGGGCTAGGATGCAAGCATGAAGAAGGCCTGGGAGTGCCACACATCCTGCACTGTGCCACAGGATTTGCCTTCAGCTCACAGCTCAGACTCTAGGCTTAATTCACATAGCACCTTCCTTGCTTGGTCAGTGGATCTCTACAGAGCACCCAGCTCTGCCACAAACTGAGCTGGATGGGAGAGACCCAAACCCAGGACCCTATACCAGCCCCACCCTCTGCCAGGCCAGCTTCATGTGGGCTCGAGGAAATGGCGCTAGGTTGAATTGTTTATTCCAACCTTTTAGCTTTAAAACGAACCTTTTTCCTATTACTCTTCTGACTGTACAACACAGGAAGTGTTGCTGGAACAGTCAGATTTTGGGGCCAATGCTCCAGGATGTCTCTTCCTGCTGTGACACTTTGGGCCACTCAGCTAACCTCTCTGAATTTCCCTATAGTCATAGGGAGACACTGAGGCCTTCTGCATGGCTAAGGTCAGCCACAGACTGCAGTCACCCTCAGCTGCAAGCCCAGCCTCATGCTGGTAGTAGAGAAACACTACACCTGTCCTTTATGAGTCCCACCTGTGCCCAGAAGATGCCAGGCCTGAAGATGTGCTCCATACAGACAGAAAGAGTAGGGGGAAAAGTTCAAAGCACGTAGCCAAGGAAACCAAATGCCTTTTAGTTACAAACTAAGTCCCCTCATGGAAAACTGGAGTCAACACAGGCAAATGCCAACAAAAGAGACATGTTGGCCTGTCCTTCTGGGGCTTTGGGTATCTGTTTGTTTCCTACAGAGAGCTTGGTTACCAAGAGCAGAAGCAAAGCCCCCTGCATGCCATCTGAGTAGCTCTGGTGGTCTTCATCCTGTAGAATGCTACAGTGCCCAAGAGCCAGCCCCAGCTGAGGCCAGCACAGCTATAAGGCAGGGTGGGCAGAAGGGTTCATGCGGGGGTGATGAGGAGCCCAAGCAAACACTGCTCAGGAGAGAGGACTGGCACAGCCAGTGGTGCAGTGGGGCTTGTGCTCTGCATAAAAGATACATGCTTTGGTGGCCTCTGCCCTCTGCACTCTTGGCTAAAGAGAATGTTAGGGAATCTAGAAGGTTCTTATTAGTCTTATAAGTCATTCAATTTCTTCAACACTGTTCTGCAATTATTTGGCTCTCAAATAATATTTGTAAATAAAGTGGTTATAATAAAAAGACTACCATCTGTTGCTAAAAATGTCACATTCTGAAAAAATCTATTTTTCTTCCCCTACCCTGAAAATGAAAAAAGAAAATGTACTTAAGGCAAAAGTACATAGCTCTTCTTTGGCTCAATAAGCTGTATAATTGTTGAAGCTGTTTTTCCACAGATATTATGATTAATATTTGAATTGAATGTCTATTTTGGCCACCACTGTGTATGGTAATTTTTATAATAAGAGTGGTATATCACTAGCCACCACTTCACATTCACTGTGTGGTAATTTGTTTAGTTTTATAAGGTGCCTGATGCTCTGGTAACAATCACAATATGGTTTTATTCTTCCTGATTCTGTACAATGAAAATCAAAACCATCTTACAAATGATAAAAAACAAATGTACAGTCTCAGGGCAAAGATTTCCAGGTCTTTAGGAAATCATCACACACGTAAGTGTTCTTCTGCAAGGAAGTGGAGCAGAAGGAGAATCACGTGGCAGGCGGGCTTTGTCTTAGATATTTGCTAAATTGTGTGGCTTGGGTTGTCATGGCAATGAGCAGTGTGATTTAAATCAGTCTACACAGAAATAGAAGTCACTCATCCTATATTCATAAGCATATGAGAGATCTCATTATTTAATGGAAAAAGATTCAGCATAAATGGAGGCGAAAGCAGAGCAGCAGATTTACCTTCCTGACAAACTGCTTGTTATTTTATCTTGGAGACAACATAGAGACTAAATATTTAGAACTAAACAGCAAAGGAAGCATTACATACAAAACTTGTGGAATGTGCTAAGAGAGATTTGGGGGAATTTTTTCAGGCAAGCTAAAAATAATTATTGCAAAATGCAAAGCAAACATCCAACTATGGAATTCAGAAAATGGAAGAACAAAGTTCAAACAAAGCAGAAGGATGTAATAAAACTAAAAAAAAAAAAAAAAAAAAAAAAAAAAAAAAAAAAAAAAAAAAAAAAAAAAAAAAAAAAAAAAAAAAAAAAAAAAAAAAAAAAAAAAAAAAAAAAAAAACTGAAATAAGGAATCTAACACACTGCAGAATAATAAATAAATGAGAAACAATAAAACAAAAAGTCATCTTTGAAAATAATTTTTCTAGGTAGGCTTTGAGCAAGAAACCATTGATATCAGAAATTTACAAATAAACAATGTCTCTAAGGCAAAATACTGATCACAAGACAATAAAGCAAAGTGATAATTAAACTGCTAAATCCAATTTAAAATTTTAAAATGCTTTTGTATAAAATATTTCTGACTCAAAAAGTCAAAAATCTGGAGTCACCCTTTCCTCCATATCCTAGAAGATTTTAGATAGGTTTCCCTGGACATTCAAGGGATATGTCATTTAATACAAACTGTTTTAGAGAGAAGAAAGCAGAGAAAGTTGCTCCAGGTAATCATTAATATAAGTTTAATAGCAAACATTTGTGTAAGAAGAAAAAATGTAATCTTATCTTAATAATGAAAATAAATGTAAAGCAGTCACCTAGTATACCATGACCAAATACTTTGCATTATAAAGAACTTAGCCTAAAACAAAGCCAATGAAATTTCCCACAGAAGCAAAGAATAGGGGGAAACTGGTATGATGATCTTAATAAAGAAAACATTTAGTTAAGTGCTAGCATTCATTTAGGAAAGATCAACTACTGGAACTCCAGGAGAGCATATTGCTTGTACCAAAACTTTACAAATATTGCCGTTAATTTGGAAACAAGATATAGAAGAGCTATTATCCTCACCAATTTCTGGCATTATATTAGCAGTGCTAGCCAATGCAAATGAAATAAGTGGGAATGAGAGATATAAGAGAAAAGAAAGAAAAATCATTCTAACCCTTTACACTAACAATTAGTACAACCTTCCATGGTAAAATTATTAGAACTAATAATAAGAGTCAGCAGGATTTCTAGACATGAAATCAACATAGGAAAACTAAAGATTTATGATTTCAATAAACGAATTAAAGCGTAGGAGAAAAATAGTATGCATCATATAGCAACACAAAGGCTCGAACCAGCACATCAAATAAAATTCATGATAGGATGCTGGGAAACATCAAACATTTCATGAATCAAAGAATATCTGACTATGAGATGAAATGTAGGTCCTATTTGTGGAGAAAAACAATGAATAGCCTTGAAGTAATGATTGCTTCTGTGTTAATCTATAAGTATGTTTCTAGTCAACATCCCCAAAAGATATTTTCATAAACAGTCAAAATGACTGTAAAACTCATATGTAAAGATCCAAAACAAATAAGGATAGGAATTTAGCAAAGGACTAAGCTATTAAAAGTAAGTTAGTTATAAAGTTTTAGCTGAATAAAATATCAGGAAGGACAAGGAACAAACATTGCTAACAAATAGGGCAGGTGTTATGGTTTCTATCTAGATGTCCCCCATGCCTATGTGCTGGATCATGGGTGTGTGATGCTCATAATGGACTGGTCCACTGCTGAGTCTGTAGCTGAATGTGATGTTGGGGCGGGGTCTGGCAGAAGAGGCCGTCCTGGGGGCGTGGCCTGGTCAAGTCTGTCTAGCTTCTCCTCTCTTGATCCCTCTCTGTCACCTGGCTGCCCTGCCTGGATTGCTCCTCCTTAACATACCTGCCTGCTGTGCTGCCCTGCGTTGCAATCAGCAAGCTGGACTGAAAGTCAGTGAGCTACAGCCTGTGAGCTGAAGCTAGCCCTTCCTCCTTGGAGCTGTGCACTTCAGGGATGATGGGAGAAGTAGCTAGGATAGCAGAGACCACAGAATATCTGGCTGGACATGTAAAATCGCATGAATTCCTTGTCTACATAGATTCGCAGTGTGCTGGAAATCTCAGATTTAGAAAAAGTCAAATTCTGTTAACAATAGGAAAAAAAAAAATCTGTGCCGAGCATCAGCATCACCGCCCCTATGAGCAGGGACAGTCTCCTCCTGTGTCTGCTCACCAGGGCCCCGCACGGCATGCAAGTGGGATGTGGGAAGAGAAATGCAAGTCTCCCTGCAGTTCTGATTAAATACACACTGCTGGGCAGTGCTGCACGTGCATCTTAGAGGACACGGCTGAAGGTCCAATAGCTCCTGTTACTGAGAAGAAATGGGCAAGTTTCCACCCACATGGAAACAGAAACACTAGACTAATGCAGCAGGGAAACAGAATGAACTTACTCTGGACATGCAAATACAGTTAAATCTCAAAAACCATGTGGAGCTTAAGAGAAGCATAGAAAATGCACCATAGCAGTTCCTTTCTGTAACTCCTTACTCACTGGCCTTTTCTACTTAGGAAAATCTGACAAAGAAATCAAAATAAATTGTAGGAAGTTTATGAAAAATTGGTTCTATTTTTGTCTCAGGAAGGGAAATACAAAAAATTGTCTATGTAAGAAAACAAAAGCAATCTCACTGAGTCCTGTTTGTGTCTTTATCCTAATAAGACTTGGAAGCCAAAGTCACAAAGTATTAATCATGCTAATTCTAGGTAACAGATCTGTGTCCCACCCATTACACCTTGTGTGCTCGAGTCTTTCATCTAATCCAATAGAACAAGAGATGATGCCTAATAGAGATGGTTATTATGCATTAAACAAAAAAAGTAATCTGTGTAAGTCTATTTTCCTTTTCTTACAAATGCATGGCAGGTATTTTATTATTTTTCTGGGGCATTTGAAAGTTAATAATATAAATCCATTTGTTAAAAATTAAGTGCTTTCATTGCAATTAATAAGGCAATGCATAAACACTCTTTTTTTCTAAGCCACATTTAATTACTTAACAACTGATCTAAATTTTAGATTCTTGTCTTCTTGCAGTTTTTTCAAAATGTCTTATTCCCATTAGAGTTTAAATCTTCACAACATTTTCAAAAGAGAGTTATAGGGGAGGAAACGGAATCTAACAGACAGAGTAAAATGTTTGCATTAGATTTTAGGTAGAATGCATTAGTCAGATTCATACATCTCAGGAGAGCAGCACAGGACACAGCACAGTTTATAACTGAACAACAGTGGAAGGAAGCATGTGGGATCCCAAGTTTCGCTGGACTCCTGGTTTATCTGTTCAGTGGAGCGACATGCTAGCTCTGTCCTTTTCTGAAATTTTAATAACAAAAGTCTGTAAGATACAGAGGGAAAGAGACAGAGGCAGCCAGATTTCATTCCGGGTTCTCCCGTGGTGTCTCCTCATGCTGTGGCTACATGCTTCCAATCTTGTTACCAAAACAGCAATAGTCAGGCATAGTGGCACATGCCTGTAGTCTCAGCACTTGGGAAGCTGAGGCAGGAGGATCGGTGCAAGTTCAAGACCAGCCTGGACTACAAAAGTGAGCTCAATGCCAGCCTGTGCTGCATACCAACACCCTGTCTCAAAAGGACAAACAAACAAACAAAGGCAGTAATTTAAACATGCAGTTTTTCAGCCTTGTCCTCTTACTCTGCTTTCTTTTTCTCTACTGTTTAGATTCTGTTTCTCAGTTTATTTCAGCCTTGGGAAACACAGGGTGCTACAGCCTCCTGCACACTCTAGTTCCTGCTGCAGGGGAAGTATGTGGTCAGATGGACATCTGTGCATAAATATCAGTGTAGGTGTTCCCCTCTCCAGTCGCCTCTGGGGCCCTGGAGACAACACCCGGAGTCACAAGCAACAGAGTGGAGTTACCCAAGGCCTGAATGCCCCAACCCACGTGGACAGATGGGTTCCATGCATGGGGCTTGGCCAGTGGTGTGTGTGAGCTGGACATGCAGAGGGAAGGGGTGGGAGCCTCCCAGAAGGCATGGCTGAGGATCAGGAGTGCCACTGACCATAGCCTCAGGAGCGGGTGCCCTACTGTGGTGCTCTGGCTTGTCACACGCACCACCCCGAGGCTGTGCCCTCAGGAACCACCCTAGCCTCCTGTCTTGCCCCCACCCCAACATGGCTTCCCATCCTTCTTCCTCGAGCCTTGCTACTGGGTTCTAAGGATAAAAGGCCCCAGAAGCTTCGTGTCAGGGTTCTCCTCATGGGACAGTCACACAAGGGCTCTCAGGCCACAGCTGTCACTCTGAGCCCTCTTGGAGTAGGGAACAAACCCTGACCCAGAGTAGTCCTTTGTGACTTCTTTCCATGAATGTACTACCCAGCCATTTATGTCAGATCGGGGGCAGCTGTCCCTAGTGGCCCTTTCCATGATGCAGGGAGGGCAGGGTCTCTCCTACAACAAGGAGACCTGCTCAAGGGGTGTCTCTCAGGACCAGGGTGCTCACACCTGTGGAAACTGCCACAGTCCTGTGAGGGACACATCCTGAGGAGGATCCCCATGGCAGCCACCTCTGGAATAGCTCAGTTGTCAGGCTTTGAAGAATGTTCAGGAGGGTGGGGCCTCATGCCGTTAGCCACATCTTTGGCCCAGTCTTCCAAATTTTCACTGAGCTGGCCAGCTACAGCTGCCCCATCTTTCACAGAAGATAAACCAACCAGCCTGCAGCAGAGCAGCTCACTACCAGAATGGCTGCTGTGCAAACTGTTCAGAAATCGCACATTGCACGTGACACTGGAAATAACTTCATGGGGAGGTCACTGGAGAATCATCAAATGCACACACACATGCACATCTGAGACTAGGTGTACACACAGCCTGTACAACACAGCAGCTATGGATGGCTGAGCCCTCCGTCTCAGACACACTACGTGCTGTAAATACCCTGATTGCACTTTGAGTTCTTAAAACCCAGCACCCCAAATCTGAAGTTCAGTGATGTGGCGAAGGTTGCTGCCACACCCATAAGGACGACAGGGCTTCCTGGGAAAAGGAGCGACCTGTGCTGCAGGAACCAGGGGGATCCCAGCGTGGGATGTGAAAGCCAAGCAAAAGCAAATAAATAAAGCAAAAAAAAAAAAAAAAATCCTTATAAAATGAATTTGAAAATCATCCTCCAAAGGTCAGCAAAGGCCCTGAAGTTTCCCAGTGTGTCACTCAGAGCATGCTGTTGCAGACACCTTCAGTTCCTCCTCAGCCACTGGGAGTTTTATGAGCTAAGTTTGCAGCCGATTGTCCCACATGGATGAGGCTCTGAGGAAGAGATCTAATCTAATCTACTAAGAACAGTCTTAGGAAGGCCCACTTTATAACATGCTTAGTGCTATTTCAGTATTTAAGTGATGTGTTCTTCGTCTCTCAGGAAGTATATCACTGTGTGCTACTACTAACATCAAAAATTTTATCTAAAATTTAAAAAGAGAATTACTTAAAAGCCAGTTACACCTCAAGACATTAAAAATGACTACAGTTTAAAAATATGCTGGAGTACCAGGATACTGTCAACTACATTGAGAATGGTAATCCAGAATCTATGATTTTTTTTTTTTGGCCAATAAACTAAGACATTATTGGAGCATAGGTATATGGACTTGGGTGCAAGAAGTCTCAACTACTGTATTTCTAGGGTTTATATGAAAAACTGTGTGTGTGTGTGTGTGTGTGTGTGTGTGTGTGTGTGTGTGTGTGTGTGTGTTTATGGCACTTATTGCATTACTAGTTTGGACTTTGACTTAGAAAAGCTTCAGAGACCTTATAACATTTCATAAATACATTAAGTGCTATTTGATTGCATTAAGGGAGACAAATGGGCTTTATAGAAAATTTGACTATCTTTTAATATGAAAAGAAAAAAATGTTCTCTTATATTTAGCATCCTTAGAAATCCAACAAATGCATGCATGTATATCACTAAGTATTCTAGCAATGAAGTTGTTTTAATAGGAAAACAAACAAACAAACAAAAAACAGGTTTTAGAACTCCAAAATGGAAACATGCACTGATCTAACATGATCCACAGAGTCCAGTGAGCTCTCCTTCCTTTCAGATGGCAAGGTGGCGCTCAGCCTTCCAATGCATTCCAAGATGTTCACCAAATAATGACTCTTCTGAAGTGTGGGTGGGGCTCCTGTTTGAAACCAGCCTGAAGGAACCTTTGAGGGCATTGTTGTTTTGTTCCCTAAATGAAGCATTGGCTCCTTCAAGCTAAAACAGCACATCTCAGGAGAGGGGTGCGTCTTTCTCAAGACCATGAAATTGCTTATTACATTAGTGGGGATCCTTCTCTTCCACTTCGGCTGTCACTTGAGTGCTGCCCATGCAGGGTCCCTGTGTGTGCCTACCACACATCCTGACAGGGCCTTCTGTTTAAGTCCCTTGGGACAGATGCTGAGCCCACTACTCAGGACACAATGATTTAATGGGCTAGGGAACACCTAGAAGACAGTAAAGCCCTCTGCGGAGTAGCTGAGGGGGGCGGGGAGGCTTGATGCTCCGGTCTGTATCTGGGCCCTCCCTCTTTCCTCCCTGGAGCTGGCCCCCTGTTCTGCTCCCAGGCCACCATGAACTAAGCATCTCTGCCTGCTCATGCCTTCTGCCATGCTTTTGCCTTGCAGTAGCTGACCATGGGCTGAACCCTCTGAAACAGTCCAATAAAGCTTTCAGGGCATTGAGTTGGAGGTATCAGACCCTGAGTCCTCCTGCCATAAAAGCTGGTCAGTGCTGGTGGACGCTTCATGCCTCCAAGAGCTGCGAAGCTATGGGGAACCATGCAGCACTGTTACCAATGCTGCCTTTTACAAGTCAGGTTGCTGTGGACCGCAGCATCCACTTGGGGAATGTGCTCATGAAATGCGGACCTCTAGGGACTTCTACACTGACTTAAAATTTCTTTTTTGTAGTCCTTCTCTTTGCTGTAATATCTAACATTTCTATCTATTATTTAAGCCCATATGCCAGGCAGTAGAGAGGAAGCTTGTTAGTGTGAGAAATTTCACCAGTGACATCTTCCTTCGGCAGCACCCCTGGCCCACAGTCACCTCTGTATGGAGCAAGGGGCTGACTCTGGGTGGTTACTGGGACAGGGACTGGGGGCTGCTGTGGAAAGGCACTCTCACCCTGATGCCTCTGGGCCTCTTCCCCTCTCCGTGCAGTACATGTGCTGCAGTTCTCCATGTCACCTGCAGGATTCTAGGCTGAGAGCTCTCTGTGCCAGCACCAGTGTCCTTGCTCTGTTTTCCCTCCAGGGTCCCTTGCTGATAAGGACTGAGCACTGCTTCCAAGCCACTTCTTCCCGTCTTTGCAGTACTCAGCGTGCAGGCTGTGCTTCAACCCCCACCTGGCACGCTGTGAGCATGTCATTCCTGTGTCTAAGGGAAGGAAGTACAGGGGCAGCGAAGTAGAAATCTGTGCACCTTGCTTAGCAGAAAGCAAGCCCAAGCAAACAGTGGAGAAAACTGCCTACAGACCCCACATCTCATATGAACCATGACATAGCTGTTTCTAAATAACTATGCTTGCTACTCCCTAAGATCACAGAGGGACATCTGGAACAGACCAAGCTGGCCATGGGGAACCCAATGTCTAGGCCAGCTGCACACTTGATGATCCCCCCACAGAAGTAAACTCATGTGCCTAAAAAGTCTTACTGGTCAGAGCCATCATATCTTTATTACAGCTGATGTCTGCTGTATAGATACAGGGGTGACAACTTTCCGGGTGCCACCTCATTAGACATGAAAGCTACCTGGACAATAAACAAGTTCTTGCAACCCGGGTTTAGGACAGGCCCAGGTAAAGGACAGCTCAATGGAGCCAGGCACGATTAATCCTACCTTTAAATGTCCACGCTTAGGTCAACCAAAGCATCTTAAGAAAGCAAGAGAAAGAATCCTTAAGAAACCAATGGCTCAGGGAAAACAAACAAAATCTCCATGTGGGTGAAAACCTCTGCTCAGATTATTTTCTATATTGTAGCAGTATGCCATGTCATGCTGGATTTCAGATCATGCAGGCAGAAATGAGCGAATGAAGGGAGGAACAAAGGAACAAACAGATGAATGAACCAACAAATGAACAAATGAATGAATGAGTGAAACTCGTATCTTTGGTACCTCTCTATGGGTTATGGAGGCATGTTTTAAACATCACTCATTCCTAATTTTATTTATTTATTTTTAATGAGCAGAACATATTTTTGAGGGGAAGAAAGCTCCTGTCAGAGAGAGGTACAGAGGGGTGTCCCAAGTAGGTGGTCCCCACATTCCTAATTGTAACCTACTTATTATTAAGCTGTTTCTTACAGTAAAAGAGAAATGTTCTGCATGCTATATTTCTCAGATATGTCATAATGAACACATGGCATATAGGAAAGCACACATACATACTTATGTCTCTAGGTAGTCTCACTTAGAACTTTCTGTGCAAAGTAGCTGACAATGACACAGGCCTGGTGTTTCAACACGTGTGGAGAAGGCTCTCCAAGTTTCTAGAACCCTGTGCCTGTCCAAGCTTTTGTTTGCTTGTGAAATTCTGACACAGGATTCAGTTTAGGAAATACAACTGAAAGTTTACCTCTGGAAGCTCCGTCTTGGTGACCCAAGTACCACTTTAGCAGCTGGGTCTCATCTAGGTAGTTGCAAGAAATGACACATGCTCTTTTACAACCCTAAGTCATTACTCACTGCATCAGCTTGTCCCCAACCCCACAGACAACAGCTCTTAGAAAGTTAGGGCAGCCAAGAGTGTCTCTTCAGTTTTGTGCTTCTCGCAGTGAATGACAGGATGTCTGATACTGCTCATGGGGCTGTCCTGCCCCAACCTCTTCCCCTTCTCTACCCAGATAAGTCTTGTCCCAGGGAGACCCCATGAAGGTGCAGGCCTGGTCCCATGCATCTATGAGCCTGAGTCTAAGGCACCTGGTTGAGTCCCAGGAAAAGGGGGTGTAACAGTGAAGGCAGAAGGACATCTGACACCCAGGACTGTAGGATGGGGCCTGGCTGTGCAGACCCTAACACAAGTTGAGGCTAGAGTAGCTCTCACTGCATGGTTCTCAGGCAAGCCTCAGGTAACCACAAGCCAGTAAGCCATGCACCTCAGCCCCCCACCCAGACTGTACCATGGGAACCAGAAGAGGGCTGTGGCCTCAGATACCTGTCCTCACATCATGGGAATCTGAGGAATTCCAGAATCCAGGCTTACTGAAAATTAGGCAGAAGCCCCAGGTGCAGCTCCTGGGGACCATGGTGTAGACAATCAGCCAGCGGTGCAGCCAGCCAGGGGCAGTGCAGGACGCACATTTCATGATGCACAGAGCACAGAGCATGCCTGCAGGACAGGCATTACCCCAAACAGAGGCATAGCTGTGCCTTGCAAGGGCTCTGGTGCAACTGTCTACAACTACACAGCTGGCGCAGGGGACAATCAAGCTCCCTATGCATACCAGTGTTGCCATGCTGCTGCTCTGTGGGTAACAGGTAGTTTCAACGCATCTCCTCAGTCAATTCCTCAAGTGTTTGCAAATTTATTATGTAAAAGAATAATGAATACTTAAGAGCAAGGCTTTGCTTTATTTTTTCTCTTTGATTTTTATTTTATTTTATTTTAGGGAAGGGTCTACAGGGTGTTGAGGGTTTGACTACTAAATCGGATTCCTATTGATCCACCTGTTTACAGCCTCCCAAAAGGGATTACAGGTGTGCACCACCACATCCAGTCTCAATTGCTGTTTCAGCAGTGCACCCTGGGGCTGGGGCCAACAAGGCAGGCCCGGGGATCAAATCCCCAGCTCCAGCACCTGTTTGCAGGTGCTTTAATCTGCTGAGCTATTTGGCCAGCCCTCCTTTCTCTCTGAAGTACCAGGAATTGAACCCAGAACTTCCTGCAGGCTGTACTAGTACGTTACCACTGCACTACATCTGACCTTACTTTTGAGGTAGGATTTGGTTAAGCTGTCCTGGCTGGCTGCAACTTAAGATTGCTCTGTCTCTGCCCTGAGCAACTGGGAATACAGGTTTGCACCACTATGTGCCCATTCTTACCTTAAACCAGTCAACCAGCATCAACAGAGGAAAACAATTTCTACAATCATGAGGCAAAATTTTCCACAGAAGAGTGGAGACATTATGAAAGAGCTACACAGGGGTCCAGTGAGATGGCTCAGTGGACTAAGTGCCTGCTTCAACAAGCCCAGGGACTGAAGTAAGATCTCTGGTACCACACGCCATGCCAGCACTGTCACCAGGGTAGGCTGACCTGGCCAGAGTCCAGGCATAGTGACACATGGTTGTAATCCCAGCACTGGGAAAGCTCAAAGCAGGAAGATCACTATGAGTAGTGAGAACCTATAATAACATAAATACATAAAAATGTAAAGAGAGAGACAGAGAGAGAGAGAGAGAGAGAGAGCTACACAGAATAACTGTCACAAGGCTCATTCTTAAGATGATGCTCTCATTTATTTTTTAAGGTAGGATCTCATTGTGTAGTTCAGGCTAAATTTGAGCTACAGTACAGTCCAGGCTGGCCTTGAGCTAGCAGCAGATGTTTCAGTCCTTAGTCAGCTGGCCCCAAGGCAGGGTGGCATGGCAGAGGAGGCATGGCAGAGGGCAACAGCTCATGGCAGCAGAAGACAGCAAAAGCAGCAAGAGAGGAAGACCAGGCTCTTCCTGTCCCTTCTATGGTGTCCAGTCTACTGGGATTAGGCAGTAGCCATGTGGTCATGGGCTGATTCTGCAGATGCCCACCCTCAGTCCCAGCACCCTCAATCCCAGCACTGCTCTACAAATCAAGCACACACTCTAGATTCAGCCACCTCTAAAGAAAAGTCCCTATGAGCACATGAGGCTTTGGGAACCATCTAGACATAAACCATAGCACTGGGCCCCTGGTACCCTGAACAGCCTTTTACACTGCACAGGGTATCTGTGGGGTTGGAATAAGGACTTGCTTATATCTATGTGGTCCCCAGGTGTCAGCAGGCAGTCAGAAGTGCTACAGCTACACAGAGCTGGAAACATCAGACCCCTCCCAACAAGTGTAACTGCTTCTCTTTAGAAATTACCTGATGCTATGTGAAATTTTATTTAAGAAGGCAGTGGCCACAGTCCACAAGTGCTAGGTAAACCAAGGCTCTCCTGTGTCTCTTGGGCCAGCAGGCTCAGATCAATACTTCCAAACCCACGAGGAAAGCAAGCCAGGGCCCCAGGGCCCACCTGCCACCACCTCTTCCTGTCCACAGCTGCAGGAGTGCCCCACCAGGCACTGTGACTGGCTCCCACACTGCTGGACTCTGACATGTAGTAGTATTAACCTCACGTCCAGGAGGAAACCTGGCAGGAGAGCTGGGTCAGCTTTCCTGGGTGGCTCCAGACAGTGTGCAATGGCTGCTGATCCTCAGGAGAGGGCTGGCCAAATAGACTAAAGCACCTGCAAGTAGGCACAGGGGTGAAGGGTTCGATCCCCAGGCCTGCTGTGCTGGCCCTGCCCCTAGGGCACACTGAGACAGCAATTGAGACTGGGCATGGTGACATACAACTGTGATCCTAGCTCTTGAGAGGCTGTAAACAGGTGGATCACTAGGAGTTCGATTTAGTAGTAAGATCCCAAACACCCAGTAGACCTTTCCTTAAAATACACACAAAATAAGATCCTCAGGAGGACCCTACTTCAGGGAGCCAGGGAGGGGGGCTCAGTCACTCATGCTGAAGAAGCAGCATGGTCTCGGTAGTGCTGCTGAGCCCAAGATGCTGTTTCCCTCCCTTGTATGCAGGCTGTCACACTGAGTGACTGCACTGAGAAGCTGAGAACAGAGGTGTGGCCAGTAGTCCTCTCCACAGATCCCAAGAGCACCCACAGCCTGGAACCACTGCAGGCCTGAGGGTAGGGGGCGTCGCAGAGGGCTTGAGGAGAGGTCGAGGCCTCAGTGGGTACCATGGCAGGGTGCTGGTTGAGTAACAGAGCCTGCTGTTACTCAACCTGCTGAGATGGGGCACTGTGACTGCAACCTCCCACTGCAGTTACGGGGGGGCACTTTGTGTTTTACCTTAGAAGCCAGGAAAGGGTAGTTTAGAAAAAGCAGTATCTCTTTCTGGTTTTGTTTTCAATTTTTATTTATATGGTGCAGGGTTTCTCCATGCAGATCAGACTTAAAGTGATCCTCCTGTTTTCCACCTCCCCAGAGCTGGGATTACAGGCACACACCACCATGTCTGGACTTGGTCAGTGGCTCAGTGCACCTGGGAGTGGGGCCAGCGCAGCAGGCGGGGCATGTGGTACTAGGGATTGAATCCTGGTCCCTGTGCTTGCTTATGCATGTGCTTAGTCCACTGAGCTGTCTCTCTGGCCCTGCAACAGTTCTAATAGTGGCCCACTGGGAACTTGAAAGTGAGGTTCTCAGCTGGGCGTGGTGGTGACATGCCCCCATGATCCCAGCACTCTCGGAGACTAGGGCAGAAGGAGCCCGAGATGACATCTGCCTGGAGATTCAGTGACTCAGTAAGACCTTGTCTGAAAACCCACAAACCGCAGACAGGAAAGCTGAGTGTGCTCCTCATGGGCAGTGCACACTCAGCTCCCAAGCCACATCCTCGGCCTGATGGCACGGCTCGTCCTCCTCAGTTATCAAACTTCAGCCGTGCTGCCACCAAGGATTTCAGGTAGGAAGAAACCTGCTAGGGGCCTAGAGGGAACCAGCAGAGTGGTCTTGAATGTGCTTTTACTAATGCTGTGCCCACGTTCTGGAACCCAGAAGATAAGCCCCTTGGGCCCGTCACCACTGTCACCAGCTTGAATTCCACTTGCCCTCCCTCCATAACTGGTCAAGTTAATCAAGCTTATTTTCTGTTGCAAAACTTACAAATGCAAAACAGTGGAAAATGTTTTATAGCTTTCAATGTATTTTCCAACTTTACTCATAAAAGGCATACTTTTTTAATTTATATTTTTATGACATGATCAAAAAATTTTAAAAATTAAGGATTGATAAATAATAAAAACCTATTCTAAGGCTAGCTTGTTTTTGGAGACCTTTGTGTGATTACAAAAAAGGCTGGTAACTCTATAAAACCTAAAGGTTTCCATGAACTTCAGTGAGTTAGAAATACTGTCAACAGGTTTTATTGCATTATTTAGGTATTTAAATTGAAATTGGATGACCCATAAAAGAAAACTGAAACTATGACTCAGATGGTAACACTATCTTTTAGAAACCAAACTTTAAAATGTTTTAATTCACTTCTGATTTCCTTCTTGTCTCTGCCTTCATTCACCCACTTAGTACGAAAGCTACATCATGCATTTAGACAATGCAGTACCGTAGGCCAACAGAAGGGAAGCAGCTTTTGCTCTATTTAGGCTGCCTTCTCTCTGAGCCTGTGGTCAGAAACCCAGACCACATGGGCATCTTTCCAGTCAGACACATTTAAGTTCTGTAAGAATTAAATGTCAAGGGGCTGGGGAGATAGCTCTGTGGCACAAGTGCCTGCCTGGCAAGTGCAAGGTTGTGAGTTTGAACTCCAGTCCCACCAAAAAAAAAAAAAAAGAATTAAATGTCAAATGAAATTGTCTAAAAGTTTCTAGGTATATCCCAATTTGTATATTAATTGGGTATTAATTTCTCAGTGTCAGCTTCAGCAACAGTGCTAGTCATTTTACATGAGGTTAATTGCATAAATTTCAAATTAGCATCTTTAATGAATAATCATAATACGTAAAAATGCAAATCAACTGAAAACAGGAAAATCCAATCATAGTGAAATCCTGAGTCCCAAGCTCACAAATGCTAGGGTCTTTCTGCTGGAATCCGGACTATGCAGTAGCTACGTCTGGTTATCAGCTGTGTGCTGAACATGCTAAACTGTGGGCCCTGGGGTTTTATACCAGTAGCTTTTCAGGAGGATTTTGGTATTGCTTTGTCCTTGCGATCTTCTGACATGTCTGTGGCTAAAGGCCTTCCCATTAGGGCACGTCAGCTTTCATGTTTTCCAAGAAGCATCTAAAGACAGCATTTTTCAGGTATTTGGTAAAGAAGTCTACAAAGAAAGCAAAGCAGTTCTCAGAAAGCTTCACTAGAGACAAGCACATGTGTAAAGGCTGGATGCAGTTTTGCTTTCAATCCTGTGCTCAAGGTCATGTTAGTGACAAGAATAACAACCAAGCTTGCCATTGACAAGATGCCAGGAAATGTCTAATTTTCAGATGATCAAATACCCTTGAACTTCTACTGCTCAGTGACTACTGAGGGCCTGAGCTGCATGACTGCCACAGAGACTCTGTGCCAAGTCACCCACAAAGCAAGCGAGGAGGCCAGAGGAAGGATCACACATGCCGTGAGATCAGCTCTGAGAGAGGCACAGACTGCTGTCTCCTAAGGTTCACAGACCTGTTCCACCTCTGGGAGCCCCAAAGGCCATCTGTCCTCATTCCCAGACAATTCCCTTGCTCAGCTATGCATGAGCCTTGCTTTGATCCCTTCCTCCCTGTGGGTGGGTAGGGAGCAGAAGGGGGCTCACACCTCCTAGTGAAATAGCTTTGTTAGAGTGTTTGATGGATGCTGGACTTCAGGTCCATACTGTCACAAGAAGCAGCCCTAAGAGTAGAGCCCCTGAGGGTCTGGGGCCATGGCACCCATCCCTACCTGGTGTTTTCTTCCTGGCTCTGCAGACAACAGTTCACAGCATTCACCAGAAAGCTAAAGAGGCGGCTGTACAGGGACTTGGCCAATAGGTCGCGGTGAAATTCAGCAATCTGCACAGTGTGGCGCCTTGTTATCCAGTCTCCTAAAGAAGCACAATGACAAGGAGGCTTAAGACCAGCGACTCAGAAGCAGCATAGCCTGTACATCCTTCCTGTTCCCCCACATCTACAGCTATCAAAGGGTGTTGCAAACAGTCATGTGATTCTAATACTCAGTCAGGTCTCTGTTGGTTATCGTGTAAGCTGTCCCTGAGTGTGAGTGTGAGATGCACTGTGATCTTCCTGTCACAGACCCCAGGCACAGATTTGGACTCTTGGGAGGCTGTGCAATTTCCCCGGAAAGCAACCCTTCCCAGGACACCCCAGCCAAGTTTTCTCATAGCTACTCAGGGGTTTGCACACTGAATCCACCCAAGGCATTTGTGATCTGGGCATCTGGAGAAGGGGCTGAAGTCTAAATCCCGCTCTAATCAGTGTAAGTGTGGGGCTGGAGCTGGGGAACAAGACTGGGCCCAGCCCTCCAGAAATCATGAGCAAGATTTTTGAAAGAGAACAGAAGGGAGAGCAGCCTCAGGAAGGACAGTGGGCAGCAGCTATTGAAAGGTCACCACATCTAGCTGCAAGTGCAGGGGCCGATGGGATCAGCCACCAGCATGGAGCAAGCCCAGGGACAGGATGTGACAGATGATTGTAGAAGATCACATCTACAGAGGTGATAGCTGACTGTAGTGGTTCATTCTTCTCTAAACAGGCACGAAGGAGAACAGTATACAAAGACAGGAAGGGATCTCGGGAGTAGCTTTGGGAGCACTGAGTGCGTAATGGGAAGCCCAGCAGGCCCAAGGGTGCCACAGGCAGCTCTGGGAGAAGGGACAGGCCCAGCAATGCAGTGTGCAGGGGCAACAGGCAAGGTCTACAGCGGCTTAAGAGAAAAGAGAGCGTTTTTGAGGATGGCAGGGGCAGAGGGGTACAGGCTTGAACCAGGCAATTTAGTGAGGCCCTCTCTTCAAATTTAAAAATGATAAAATAAAAGAGCTAGGGATGTAGCTTAGTGTGGAGGCCATGGTCCCATTCAAGCACAGAAGAAGGAAGAGAAGGGAGAGGCCAAGGAAGGGGATGAAGAGAGCATTGCTCCATGGAGCCCGAGTCCTGCACCGACAGTCATGCAGAGGGTTGCAAGGTATGAGTCTCAGGGAACAGCTAAGGGCCTCTCACACTCAGACAGCTGGGGCTCACACAGTTTCCACTCTGGCCTGGCATGCCTGTCAGCAGTGGCCTGGGCTCAAAGTCCTCTCACCACTTGAGCCTCAGCTTTCTCATCATTAGAATGGCTACATTGTGCCCACCTCAGAACGACTTACAAGGGATCAAAGGTGGCAACAGTCAGAGCACTGTACCCAGTGCCCACGCATCCCCGAATTTCACGAAGGAAGGTGAAGCTGCTATTCGGAGCGTGGACAGGGAGGGAGGCTGTCGGCCCTGCCCAGGATTGTGCATCCAGCAGCACAGGGAGCACGTGGAGGAGCCCAGCTCCAGACCGGTGGTGTATTGCTGAACAGACAGCTTCACTAGAAAGGGTGACCTGTTCATCAGATGCACTCTCAGGATCCAGAGGCATTTGGAGCTCAGAGCCACACTAAAGGACAAGAGTTCTGGATGGTTTTGCTAAATTGGTCCTCACTTGACAGAAATAGTTCCCCAGGCAGGGACAGATAAAGGAGTGCTTAATCCCCATATGTGAAGGAGGACCAAAATTTATATTATGGCAAGTCTCATCTGCAGAAAGCTTACCTTTAAAATACTGAATATCTGTGGTTAGGGAAGAAGCCAGTTCATCTGCTGACACCTGCAGCATCCCGGCCACTGAAACCAAAATAGCATTAAAGACACATGGTCAGCACCCACTGTGGGATACAAAGAGCACTGGGCCTCCAGCGTCCTTCCCGTTTTGTGTACTGAAGGGAGCACACGTGTGTGGTGAGGAAAAGAGCACTGCCACAGGGGTCAGACTGGAGCAGAAAGCTATCCTGGCAGCACTCCCCATCTCCTGGATAGCACCTGCGCTTCATTTCCAAATTCCTCACTCAGTCACTTTGATGAGAGCACAGAGGCCATGCAATGGCTTCTGCGGGCTGCAGGCTGCAATTCTGAGGTCTTCTGAAAAAACCTGAATGTGATTAGCAAGGCGCCATTTGAAAGAGGGGAGATTTCCAGGGAGACCTTTGAAAGGAAGTCATTGTACTACGCATGTTAAATACGCTTAGCCAATAGCACACCTCTAAAATACTCCGGGTGGGGTGGGGTGGAGAATACCAGAATGTGACTAGAGGAACCCAAGAGGGAACTGAGGAATGAGTGTGGGAAAGCAGTGGCTGCCCGAGAACACAAAAGCTCACCCGATGTTCACCCCACAGCCCAGCCTGGAGAAGAACGCAGAGCCAGCAGGTGCTGGCAGCCCAGAATTCTGCAGAGGACTGTGACCCTGCCAGCTTTGGTGGACTGTGTCTCCCTCTACTGGCCATTTGCAAAGTGCACACCACGGAGCCCAGGGCCAGGGGTTGAAGTGCCCTGACCTTGCTCGAGGAGCTGGAGGTCAGCCACGAAGGCGGAGTCCACATCAGTGAGCGCAGTGAACTGGATATCCCCGAGGTGCAGGATCGCGGCCAGAATCACGATCAGGTTCTCCACCTCCTGCACCATTGACAAATGGAGAAGACAGGGCTACTCAGGAGGGGGCTCATGGATGCATCCTTACCACTAAAAGTTGGTTGTAGACAGGACATGGACCTGCCTCTGGGATCAAGGCTTCTCAGACCCCAAGTGCTGGGTAAAATAGCTATGATCATCTCTCCCCAAGTAGAAATCTCATAATGAATAAGTAGTTCTTCTCCATTAACATTTCTTTTCCTCAAATGTAAGAGAGTAGGGAAATACATTCTGATATAAGTGAATGCCTTATTTGTTTTTTGAGGTAGGGTCTTTACCATGCAGTTCAAGCTGGTCTTGAACTCTCTATGTAGCTCAGGCTGCCCTTGAACTCATAGTCCTCCTCCTCAGTCCCCTAAGAGATACCAGATGTGCCCACCACGCTTAGAATTTCAAGTCTTCTGGATGTTGGTTGTGATTACAGGCAGAGGCCTGCCTGGATGGAGGCCATCTTGAGGGCTTCCCTGCAGGGTGCTGAGCCTGCTTCTGTCCTGTACCTCTGTCAGGACCCCTTCTGAGTTATCACCTCAGGTAAGCTCAGCAAGGGCCTGCACCATGTTCTACTTCTGGCTCAAGATGCCAGGATATACAGCAAAGCTGAGGAGTCTTCTGGATACACAGAAAGGATGAGGCTCTGGAGAGTGGGCCCCAGAGCTGGAGTCTGTACAGCAGGGCTGGACACTATAGCTTGCTTTTACACAGGGGTTTTATAACAAGAATGAAAAATCAAGAAAACTGGACTGTGAAAGGCAGCTCAGGTTGACATTCCAAGAGTGCAAGCAATAGGATGTTCATGGTTTCCAGTGTACTAACCTGTGATTTGGACCAAAGCTCCAGCTACACCAACATGGCTAACCCTCTGAAACCTCTAACCCACTAATACACAAAGCAGCAGAGCCCTTGGGGCTTCTGTCATCTTCTCCAGTCTTCATAAAAGGCATGACTTTATCAGTGGTGTGTGTGTGTGTGTGTGTGTGTGTGTGCGTGCATGTGCACATGTAGCACTAGGAATGTCATGAGAGCCTTTGCACTGAGCTACATCCAGAGCTTCCTCTTAATTTAATTTATTTGGAGACTGGCTCTTGCTGATTTGATGAATACCCTGGGATGGTCTTGAATTTGTGGTCCTCCTGCCTCAGCCTCCTAGACTGTAGGGATTAGATGGCATTGTTATAGACAGACTCTAAGAGGTTTACAGGTCTAACATGGTAGGATCTTGGCATTATGTGAAACTATGTTTGCAAAATCACTAAATCATTCATCGGTGTTTCATATGTAGTTCACTCTTGCTTTATATAAAGCAGCATCTTCTCAGCCTCTTAAGGTCACTCCTAAAGTTCTTCATTATGTACTTAGTAGCTGCCAGACAGACAAACAAGCAGAATTCATGCTGTCCTCAGGGGTCATGCAGTTTAGCAGTGGAGGCAGATACATGTCACAGTGCGATGGATGCCATGACAGGGAATGTGTACAGCAAGGCAGGGTGCTGTCTGTCATGTGCAGCTGTTCCTTGCTATTTCACCATTCCCAGGACAAAGCTGGGACACAGGGCATAGTTCACAGCTTCAGCTTACCTATGCCTATGGCTCACTTCTGGGTGGGCTTTGGCTCCCGGGTCTTCCCAGCCAAAAGAGCACCTTCCCACAAGGGGTGATGGATAGAATGCATTTCCTCAGCGGACAAGAGTCACTGTAGGAGCCACTTTGCAGGCTCAGAGGGAGGCTGCATCTCACAGCTGTCGCTGTCCTCTACCGGCAGGTCATGATCGACACGCACAAGAGCTCTCTTAGTTCCCTCCTTCAGAGGACTATTAGCTTCCTTTATATCTTGCTTTCTTTGACTTGAATCAATCCTGGATTTCCAAAGCCCTGTTTCCAAGCAACTGGGTTTTTGTAGAATGGCTCCCTGCTTCTGTCTGTGCCTGTTTCTTGGGAGGAGTCAGAAGCTTTAGGTGGGTGTCAGTGTCTACCCTAGTATCCCCAGAGCCTCACACACTCATGGGCTGGACTGTGGAGGAGACTGCATTACAGAGGTGCTGTATTTATGGGAGAGGGGGCCCTGGTCCTGGGGTGCATATAGAGTTGAATGTGACATTAGGTGGTGGAGTCTGGAGGAAGAGGTGGCTGCTGGGGTGTGGCCAGCAGGCTCGCTCCCTCCTCCCCCTCCTCCTCGGTCTCTCTGCTTCCTGCCTGCCTGCCGTGGGTCATTTCTCCTCTGCAAGGCCCCTCTGCCTACAGCTCTGCCATGGAGCCAGCTGAGGGTGGACTGAACCCCTGTGGGCTGTGAACCAGAATAAACCTCTCCTCTTTAGGACTGTGGGTGTTGGTAGAGTGTGTCAGTGAACAGAAAGCAGTTGAGGCACTGGGAAGAAACAGAATCAGGAGAACCAGGCAGCAGCAGTGCAGAGATGAAGCTGTGAGTGAGCAGAGCTCAGCCAAGGCCAGAGGAGAGGGACGGCTCACTGGAGAGGAAGGAACAGATGCTGTCTGGCCATGACATTAGAATTCCAGGCTCTAAAACTAATAAAATAAAAATCCCATTCAAAGCCAGGGATACTGGCACATCCATAACCCTCACTCTCCTCCAGAGGCTAAGGCAGGAGGATCACTCCCAGTTCAAGACTGGCCTGGGCTACACAGTGAACTCAATGCCAGCCTAAACTACACAGAGAAACCCTGTCTCAGAAAGCAAACAAACACCTGGTCCCCTGGCTAGCAGGGATCAGCGCAAGGGTCTCAAGTGATTTGGGGTAAGGTGGTCCATTCCCCACCTTCTCCAGGAGCACATCTGAGTCACTCCCAGTCACTGCCCCATTCACCACTCTGGTTATAGGCAGGACATCAGGCCTGTGATCGAGTCTGAGCTTGTGTCCTCGAGGCTTCTCAGACCTCCTCTACTACTCAAGTTAATTGCTCCCACGGACTTGACCATAACCCAAAGCTCGGCGTGCAAAAGTGGGGAGTGTGGTGATGGCGGGAAGTAGAGCCATGGCTGGACCGCTTTGTGATGAACTAGATGGTGCTGTTCACTTCAGCAATAAGCACCACATGCAGCCACTTGGGTTTCGATCAATTAAAAGGAGAATATCAAAATGGCACTTCTTTTGTCTGTGAGCTGCATGCCAAGTGCCCAGGAGTGGAACAGGGCTGACATCCAGTGTCATGTGGCACAGGTCAAGAACATTTCTGTCATCAGAGACATTTTGACAGACAGCCATGAGAATGGCTTTTCTGTGATACCGTTTGACTTTGTAAGTTTTACACATATTTGGTAATTCTTTAAGAACAACAACATTTTCTATTAAACATTTTAATAAAGTGATTGTTTTTATTTTGAAAGCTATCTTGAGCAGTCAGCAGTTTCTTGGAGTTTTCCAGTGTCAGTCTAGAAAGTATGACCAAAAATTAACTTAAGTTAAACTAGGAATCACAGTAGAAGACACACTGCATGAGCCCCTTAAAGCCTTTCCCCTCACTTTGGCACACTGAGCATCCTTGACATGCTCTAAAGTGGCTCCGGGGTGCTCACTCCTGAGCGGCTTCAGCTGTGCTGTTGCGGCTGCTGCTATGTCCTGAACAGATTCCCCGCCTTCACCTTTCGTGATCTTCTTGAGTCGGGGGAGCTGGAAGCCACACAGGGCCAAGTGTGGTGAGTGAGGGGTCCAGGCGTGGTGAGTGAGGGGGCCACGAGACAGTCTTAGGTTTTTGAGCTGCCTGGCTTTGTGAATGGCCAGGCGGCAGCATTCACCCCATGCTTGCTCACACTGCATAAAGACCCCAGTGAAAGGAACTCCAGAGCCGCCACGGAATGGCAAGAGCCATGAGATGAGTGTGTTCAAGGGGAGCACTGGGAACAGGGGAGCATTGGGGGGCAGTGTCACTGCGTTTTTTACTGTGGTAATTTCCTTTTTTGTTTTTTGAGACAGGGTTTCACTGTACAGTGCAGGCTGGCTTTGAGCTTGCTATGTGACTCAGGCTGGGCTCTTAATCACAGGTTTCCTCCTGCCTCAGCCTCCCAAGGGAGGGGATTACATGTGTGGCCCACCATGCTCAGATGAGATAAATTGTTTAACATATAAACATTCACTATATACCTTGCCCACTTCTTGGAGTCACTGGACCAGTTCTTGACATGCACCTATACTTCTCTGGGGAAAGGCCTCCTAGCTGCCATGATGGAAGCCACACCCCTCCATGACCAGTGCTGCAGGTTCATCCTGCATCCTGCCATCTCCGCCCTTTCATGCCTGGGATTCCATGTCCTCCTGTCCTTCTAGAATGTGCACTGTGGGAGAAGGGTGGTGCTTACCTTACATGGAGTTCCCCAAGCCTGCAACCACATCTGCATGTGGCAGGGCACAGGAGGCGCCCTCAAGTGAGAGACTATTAGACACTGGCTCAGGCTGGTTTTCCCAGCGAAGCACCAAGACGACTCACCTGGCTGCTGAAGCCGATTACAGCCAGAGCTTGCTTCAGAGCCACGAATCTCTCCCTGTTCAGCACGTGCTCTGTGGTGGCTGCATCTCCTTTCATGGTCTGGTTCAAATACCTGTGAGGACAAGCACACTGTGTCACAGCTCCTTGTAGAGTCCAACACCAATGGCCAATGTCCCTTCAGCCGAACTCGGCCTCCTCCAAGTGGGATCACCTGGACACCATGTGCCCACTGCTGATGAAGCTCTGGAACCTAATGGCACATGACGTTTCTGCAAGGGGCAAGACAGCTCTTGTGGTTCCAAAACATAATTATACCACGTGATAAGGCCCTCACTTCAGCTGTGACTCCCTGGAGCAGGAACGTTGCAGGTCCTTCCTCTTCTGCAGGTAGACACTTGGGAGAACCTGTCTGTTGTACTGTGACTGACAGCATCATTAGAGAGGCTAAGTTCGTGCCAGCTGGCTACCTCTGCTCACTGGTGCCTTTTAATTATGAGGAAGCTGATTAACTCAGAGATTTATTCCTTTCATTCTGCAAACATGGGAAGCAGCTGAGGCTGGGGAGATGAAGGGGGCAGGCCCTCTCTGTCACCCCATCAGTGGCAAGATGATGTTTCCAGGGACAGAGAGGGGAGAGTGCAGGACCCCAAGATCATGCTGAAACAGAATAACAGAAAGCCATGAAATTAAGTCAGACCCATGCTTACACAGCGCATGAGAAACTCAACAATAAATAAATTATAGAGCAAAACAAAGGGCAGATGCCAGCAAACAGGAGCTGGCTCTATTGCAGTGGGGAAGGGGACCTGGAAAGGGAGAGAGAGAAGAAGGAGGAGAGGAAAGAACTACAGTGCCAGAGCACGAGCACCAGCACCCCAGGAAGGTGCCCACCATGTACTGCAAGCATACTCTGATACAAATTAAGATGTGAAATGACAAAAAGTAATAAAGTATTAGGGAGAGGCCAGCACCCAGAAGTGGCTGAGGAATGAGCAACAGAGGGAAGAGGGCCTCTGTCACAGAGCTGAAATGAGTATGAGGTCACCAGGAAGCACCTGCAGGTACCGTATCCCTGGAGAACCAGGGGACATGGAAGGGTACTGCAGGGAGGGCCTGGTGGATGGGTGGTGCCAGCCAGACTGAGTCTACTGCATGAGGAAAGAGCACCCTGGCTGGAGCTTTGGGTTCTAGTAAAGGGTCCTGGGCAGGATCTGGGCAGTGTGGGCTCCCAGAAGTGAGAAAATAGAGAAGAGGTGCCATGGGGTTCAGAGAGGGGCTCCTGAAGCCCCAGAAAAAGGTCTCTGGGAAAGAGGAGGCCATGGAGGACTGCAGAGGAGAAGGGAGAAAAAGAAGGCTGAGGAGAGAAGAAGCAGGCTGAGAGAGAGGGGCACAGAGAGTGGGCAGGGTTCTTGGAACAGAGGTGGGTGTGGGCCTGGAGGGTCTTTGCGGGAGAAGGGGATGTTGGGAGAGATAGCCTCGAGTGACAGGGCCTCGCACCGTCCATCATCCCCGCCAATGTAAACTACCATTTGGAGGGCACGGGACAGCCAAGAAAGGATGGGAACGGACACTGGGAACTCAGAAAAGCTAGAAGAGGCTGGAAGCCATGAAAATGCCAGGATGAAACCTAGTGTGGAGCAGCTCACCCGGGGCTCCAAGGCCATTGGGGCTGCAGGACGCATCAGTTTCAGGTGAAGGAGCATAAGGAAAAGACGTCAGATCAAGATCACTGAAGTCAAAGAACGGTGTGCTGCAGACCAACTGGGAAAGACTCTGGGTGCTCGGGCACAGCCTGAGGGCCAGCAGCTGCATAGAAGCAGGAGGGAAGGAGTGCTTTATGCTGGGGTCACTGGGCCAGGCAACTGTGATGCTGCCCAGGGAGGGTGGGCAGGAGGCTTGGTGTTGGCTGGGGAGGGGCCACGAGAGGAGCTGAGCTCCACAGCCTTTGGGGTCAGCTACCCTTGCTTCAGGATCTGAAGGGCACACGCAGGACCCCTGAGCAGCTGAGGCCAGGAAGGAAGGTGAACATGGGGCACCAGTGCAATCAGTAGTGACCCTGCATCAGCCCAGATTCCGGACAGGAGTCACCTCTGAAGGAGGAGGAGTCACACCTCAACATCCTGTAGCTGGGCAACAGGGCCATCAACTGTGTGGGGCTCTCCTTGTGAGTCAGCAAAGAGACAATTCATGGGCTTGAAGGTCTGGCTGAGTTGGCGCCTTAAAGGAAGATCATTAATTCAGTCACGCAGAAATCCCATTCCCACAACTGCTTTTCTTCTGTTATTTATTACTAATTTCTATGCACCCTTCTCTTGAAATGTTAATCAGGTATTTAAGAATGGTAGTTTTCTTTTTCCTTGAGATAAATTGCAGGGAAAAATGTATTTCTGTATTTGTAAGGTGACACATGCTTAAAAATTCTAATGGATGTGAAAAGTATCATCTGATGACATGCCTATTCAGCAGGTATTTCATGTGCAGATTTGCTGGAGAACCAGAGAGGAAAGAAATGAAAGTAGGTGGGTAGGGAGGGAGGGAGAGCAAGGGAGGGGCCCCACACAAGGAGAGTCAGCCAGGCTCCACTGCCCCTGAACTGTGCAAAATCACAGTCACCCTGAAATCACAGTGTGCCATACTTTTTCTGTCTTTCCATGACTTAATGAAGAGAGCCCATGAAAGCAAAGGGATGAGGAAGAGATAAGGAAGAGAAAGAGGTCAAACTTAACTGATATAAACCTACCTGGACTTAGAGTGCATTTCTTTCATCATGTTGTACTTGGTATTTCCTAGGTCCACAGTTTTCTGACAACTGCTGTCTGTCTGCCCTCTCAGTGGTGGCAGGGACCTGGAGGGGCTTTCTGGGAGGGGCTGCTTTCCACCTACAGGTGTCTCTGGGACAGAAGCAACCTCAGTAGCTGGCTCCAGGGCAGGTGCACCTGTGGCTTCAGAAGCTCTGCCAACCTCCAGGGAGGTTAGGCTGCTTTGCACTCCCACAGCAGTGGCGAGGGGTGAGTCTCTTCATGTGATCACCAGGATTTCTCAGCACCACAGTTTTTGCATCCCCCACTGTGCTGTGTGTGTGAAGACACTCACTTTATCAGGGTCTTAATCTGCATTTCTCCAAGGAATAATAATGTCAAACATCTTTCATGTGCTTATTTGGCATTTCTATCTCCTCCTCTGAAATAGCTACATTCTTTTGTCCATTTTCTAGCAATAATAAAACACCTCTTCTATTGTTAAATTTTGAGATGTCTTTATACATTTTTCATTGGGTATGTGGCTTTCAACACTTGGTCTCATGGGGTCGCTTGGCTTTTTCCTCTTTTTGTGGGGATTTTTGAAGATTATGAGCTTTTCATTATTATGTGATTCAAAACAGTCTTTATTCTTTGCATGACTTCTTGTGCCCATTATCAAATTTAATGCTTGTAAGCCTCAAACCAAATTCACACATTTCCTTAAGTTCATGATCTGTTTTGAATTTTGTTCTATAAAGAGCAGAATGTCTTTACTCTGCTTTCTTTTGTTATTTGCTTTCCATATATATCTTACCTGTGGATGTCCAACCGCTTTGGCACTTTCGGATGACACTGTCTTCCCTCCGCTGAAGCCCTGGGGACCTTTGTCCAAAATCATCTGGGCATATGTATAGTTTGTGTTTGATATCTTTTGTTCCTTTAAGCTATAATTTGTCTCCTAATACCATAGCATCTAGATTATCACGTCTGCATGTAGGCCTATGTGCAGATCGAGTCTGCTAATTTCATTCTTTTTCAAGATTATGACTATTTTTAGGGCCTGTGTTTGTACAAATAAATTTTAGATTAAGCTTTGTGCCTTCATTAATTCTCTCTTTGGTAAGACAAAATGCCTTGATATCCCAAGTTAATAGGGAAAGGTTCGCTTAGCTCACAGCTTGGAGAGGTTGCAGCCCACAGCTGCTAGCCCCAAAACAGGATGGTATGGTAGAGGGCTATCACAGAGCATAAACAGTTGATGGAGGCAGAAGGCAACAAAGCAAAAAGGGACTCAGCAGCTACTTTCTCCCCTTTTCTACTCTGCCTAGAGTACTGGGACCAGGGTGGTGACAACTCAATCAGGGGACCGATTTAGCATTCACTCACCCTTAATCCCAGCATCACACACTATCCTAGCCATCTCTAACACCCAGGCCACCTGAGACTTTGAGGGGGGCCACCTAGATACAGCACGGTACCTGCTTCCTATACTTGCTGTGGTTTTCAGTAGGACTAGCCCGGGCCTCACCAGTCATCTTGCAGACAACCAATGCACTGCTGCTGGAAGCCTACAACTCCTGGGTGCAGTATGTGTCTGATTTTACTCATCAATGTTTTACAATTTCCAGCATCCCAGTATTGTAAAGCTTCTGCTAAGTGCGCACCTAAGTATTTCATTCTCGTAACTTTCAAATTTCAGTTTCCATGTATTATTGTATATCCACAGCAGGACAGTGGTGCCTGATTTACCAACTTAATTTTTTTCCACGACTCTAATCATGAACCAAACTGATAATGAACTCAATCGAATTTCCCCGTGAAGTCAATGCTGAATACTGAACATAGGCACTGTATTTGACTCGGTCCGTGAGCACAGGTACCTCTGTGCCTGTGTCCTCTGGCATTTGTCTTGCATCTCTTTATCTTCTACCCACTGACAGGCCACCTTCTCCATTAGCTTTAGGAGAGTCCTGGGGTAGAATCTTCAAAAGGAGCTTCACCCCCTTGTTGCAGAAAACCTGATGGTGTTTTCTTTTGGCCAAGTCCCCAAGTGTCCTTCTTATAGATCACATGGAAGAGTTGCTCCTTCATGCTCTCATTGCCCCTCACAGACCCAGATGAACATAAATCATGGTCCTGCAGAGTTCTACTTTGGCACAGGCAAGAAAAGAATTCACACCAGTTAGGTTTCTTTAAAGAAAGTCAGTTGTGGCAACTGTTAGCTCCTTGTTGTTTATAATCAGCCATCCTGTTGCTCCTGCCTGTGAGCTGAGGCAGCGCATGTGCTAAGGACACACCTCCCTGGCAGGCTGATGACACAGCCAGTTACACAGTCCATGTACCTGGGCCGTGCGATGTGTGTGTTTGTACTCTGTGCCCTGGCAGAACAGAGCATATACTGGGTCAGCAGCTTATGCCACCCAAGAACACGCAGGTGGCCTCGAGTCTTGTACTTGCAATGCCAGTACTCAGGAGGAGGAGGCAGGAGGGCTTCAAGTTCAAGGTCAGTCTCTACTACACAGGAGGACCCTTTCTCATCGAAAAGAAAAGAGCTGCTATTCCTTCCATCTGTGCTATCACTTGAGGAGCAAGAATTCAAAACAGCAATGATAATGACACAGGCATCATAGATGAACAATGTCTGTGGACGATTGTGATTGCATTTCAAAAACCTGTGTCCTGTCCTAGTACCTATGTGTACCCATAACAGGTAGAGGAAGACACCTTCACTCAGCAGGTGCAATGAGCATCATACATGAAATGACCTAGGATTCTGCAGGGTACACAGGCAGTTGGGGAAAACTCAAACTGGAACAGTAGCCCTGGATGCTTCAGAATAAGCCTTTGCAGTGTGCTCGCCAAGTTGAAGGCTTGCAGACCCAAGTCCTATGCTATGCTTAGCCTCTGCCTGCTGTAGAAAGAGCAACACCTTCTGTCTGGTGGCCAGTGCTGTCTCTTGCTCAGTGGCATACAGTATGTAAATAAAAAAAACAGAAGAGGTGAAGGTAGAAGTCTGCAACCCAAGGACAGCAAGGTTTGCCCCTCCACACCCTTCCATCTCTGAACAAGGAAATTATCTTCCTTATTGTCTTCCTATGATGTGGAACGTGGAACATGTTCATTTTAAATCTCTTCTAGTGGCATGGGAATGTAATATTTTATTAGCCGTGGGTTTAGATACATAAATCTCCAATAAGGAAAATATTAATGTATTAGCCATGTATTGTTTTGCTTGGAATGAGAGAGCCCAGTCAGTCATCTCCAGGAAAAGCACAGGCACTGTGGTGTAAGTCATGTACTTGGGAGGACTCTGGGTCTGCTGACATTCTCAGGACAGTTTCTCCAGATTTTTCTAATCAGTTGGAACATGTCTTCAAAACATCTGGTGAAACACATTCAGTACTCTCTCCATCTTGAAAATCATGGACGCTGTTATGGTCAGGTAAGTGGGTCCTGAACGTGACCTGGGGACTACAGAGTGGGCAGGGAGTAAGTGGCTACATCCTGCCCAAAAGGCTCTCGGCAAGTATAGAGGTGGGATCCATAGCACAGTCCCTTCACTAGGGAACAAGCGCTGCTCCTTCCCAGAGGCAGATTCTCACAGGGCACACTTCACATGACATGCAGTGTGAGTTAGCAATGCACAGAAAACAACTTCTCAGAATGTATGTACTGCTCTGGCCTTGAAGATCACGTCAGTGTGACAAGTCCAGTTATAGGGCTTTCTTCAAGTCACACCGAGCCCCACAGGGTGGCAAGCAGCCCTACTGGAGGAAGGACAGTGTGCACGTAGATGCTATGGCCAGGTTTATAGGTGTTGGGATCCTCAGGGAACAGGCCCAACATGATGCAGGGCTCTGAGCACAAAGTGCAATAGCTTCACACCTGCCCTGCTGCATAGGTGGTCACCGCGCTCCAAACTGCTGCACTGTGGCATCACAGAGTTCACTAGCACATTAAATTGTCAGTCTAGACTCTGAGGAGTGACCAGGACCAGTAGGACAGGCGAGACTGAGGCAAGGAGCAACAGCTTGATTTCAGGCTGGGTGCTAACTGATGAAGGGCAAGGAGGCTACTGACCATGAGGAAAAGGAAGAGGCTCATCTTTATGTGCTGACCTAGGCATGGCAGGGTCCCACGGAGGAGGATGGACAATTTTAAGTCTTTCAGGGGTTATGGGTGGGTCAGTGTGTCTGGTGGGCAGCACATAGAAGCCCAGGAGGACAGCGGCACTTTGCTGACTTACAGAGTGGGGTTCTCTAGCCTTATGTGGGGGTCCTGGAAGGCTCATTGCTGAGCCTGGGAACCAACCTGACAGGCAGAGTTGCTTTAGTTCCTCAGGCTGAATGAGTGCATGCTGAGTGCGTGAATGTGTGTGTGCGTGCATGTGTGTGTGTGTGTGCGTGCGTGTGTGTGTGTGTGTGTGTGTGTGTGTGTGTATGTAATGGGGGTTCCTGCTTGAACAGAGTCATGATCTGTAGTTTTCCTCCCCAGATTAGGAGGGGTCTAATGGTGCAGTCCTAACATGAATAATACAGTACACAAGCTATGGTCACAGGAAAGAAAAAGATTGGAAAGAAGTCACAGGCACTCAGCGTAGGCTATTTATTTGCTCTTTGGTTTAATGCCACATGTCTTGATCTAGTCAAACAGCCCTACCTTCATGCTCAGGTTGTAATACCGCTAATAACAGAACATGATTCATCAGATAATGCAGTTAGCACTTGACCCAGTCTTCACTGACCATGTTCTGTGCTCTTTTCTCCATTTCTATTTTTATTCATATGTTTGTAGCCCATAATGATTATAATGATTACATTCATTGTGGGGAGTTGGTACATGGACAAAGCAACCTTTTTTTGGTCCTGGGAACTGAACGCAGGAGCTGAGCTTGCCAGGCAGACACTTATGCCACTGAGCTACAGCCCCAGCCCTGGATATAACATCTTCATTTTTAGAATTCCTTTTATGTTTCTTTTCCTTTCCTTCCACCTCTCCCTCCTTGTTTTATCCCCTTCCCTGTAGAAGAAAACCTGCCTCCCTATGTCTGTGTCTGATTGAGTTCACCTAACACTGTAGGTCCACAGCACAAACATTTTCCACAAATGGCCCAAGTTTATCTTTCTGAATGGCAGCACAGTACTCCATTATGCACAAACACATTTTCCTCATCCATTCCTCTGCTCATAGAGACAGGCTGATACCCAGATTTACCTGCTACTAGTTGGGCTGCTATAATCATGGACATGCACAGGTCACTAGCAAGCCACTGTGGAAGTCAGAATGGAGGCACCTCACCACTATAGCTAGAATTCCAATCAGCCAGTTGTCCCCCTTCTCAGAGTCTCCTCAAAGTTGGAGACCTCGTATTGCATGGATCCCTGTACTGTGTTCTTGGGTCCAAGCCATTTCTACATTCTAAAGATTCTAGAAGGATTCAAGATTCTCTAGATAGGATGTATCAATGTCACTGCTCACTATAGGCAAGCGTGAAGCCACAGCATTCTGAGGACCAAATGGTGACGTCCAGAGTGCTGTGCTCATTGTCAGACAAGCCCTGCTAATCTTGAAAAGCATACGTGAGCCCTCCAGACAAGTGATACAAGACCACAATGAGGCAAAGCATTATGCAGAAAGGCACTGGAATGGGTGATGACCCAATGTAAGGCCCGTTTCACATAACAGGGGGTTAGACTCTTCAGGACCAGTGGACCTAAAGATGCTTGTCTACTCACAGGAAAAATTAATGTTGGTTTAATCTTCCCTTGTGTACTCAGGAAATGAAATAATGCTCTGACATACTCAGAAATTAAAGATGCTGGCCAAGCAGACATTTGGCTGCTCAATTTCTACTACAGCCAAGGTTATTACAATGCTGCTCTTATTTACAAAATAGTCGTAGCTTTCTGAATCAATTCCAGCATTTAAAATGTGAATAAAATAGAATTATAAGGAAAATTATGATGAAACACAGGTGCTCTTTCAATATTACATTTATTTTAAATTTTCTAATGTGAAAGGCAGTATATAATTCCTGGGAATAACTGGGACTGCACTTCTGATTCTGGCCCCTTTAGATATAGTAACTATCCCTAGACAATATCTTTTTGCCCAAGCTTTCTATCAGAATTCCTACATACGTATGGCTTCACATACCTCAAAGAGCTGATAATGCATCTGCATTACTCTCTGTTCTGTGGCCTCATTTCTAGCCTCTCCATCATTCCTTAGCTTGGAGGCGGCTCTCACTGATTGCCAAGTGGCCTGGGTTGGTAGGGCTTGCAGTTGTCTGCCTCAGCCCCTGGGGTGCTGGGACTACAGGTGGTTGTCACTGTGTTTTCCTGCTTCACCTGGACATCAACAGATGATGTTCATAGGAAGCTGGAGCTAAGACTGAGGTGGGGCACCTTGTGACATGGGGCTAGGCCCCTGTCTCCAGCAGGAAGTGTAGGTGCAGCAACAGAGAGGAGACCAGAGGCAGCAGAACACAGCAGCACAGCTCCAGCCTCTGGGCATGCTGTGACTTGCTGGGCATTGATCCATGGAGCTCAGACCGCAGTTGGCTGGGTTGCTGGCACCAGTGCCCTGCACACTGCCCTTTCGCTCCTCACTTGTCTCTGTTTCCAAGCAAGAATCTCCTGGAATTGAAATCACCCTTAACAACACACACACACACACACATACACACACACACACACACACACATTCTCTCTCTCTCTCTCTCACACACACACACTTTCTCATTCATACTCACACACACACTCACAGGCACACTCTCACACACACACTCTTTCTCACAATACACACACATTCTCTTTCACACACACATACACACACATACACAATTTCTGGCAGAGGACACAGGAGGAGGCAGTGCTGCATCTGCACACCCTGTTCAGGCAAGGAGATCACAGAAGGGTTTTCGGATTCCTCGCTCTGCTCTGTGGCTTGCATTTCTATACGCACTATGTAGGAAGACACAATCCCAAAGAACAACGTTCTTTTCTTTTCTTAATGAAGAACAAATTTCATCTTAAAAATAAATCTTAGTAACAATGAAATACCAAAAGCTGGTCATTATAACAGGCAGACAAAAGGTAAGAGGGGTTTGATTTACTTTTTATCTGAAAATACAGAATTACCAGTGTAATATACTGCCAACTTTTACTTGTTTTGATTTGAATTATTCCTTTTATGGGCTACTTAAGGAGATTTAAAGAACAGAAGGGCTTCCGTGTGCATTTAGACATACATCTGGATTTTAGGTCTTCCAGTAAATACACTCTCAAGAAATACAAAGACATTTGGGTACTTGCTTACATAAGCATAATTAGGAAGACAAACTGTGCTCAGGAAATATATCCCAGAGGAATCTAGTTTTGCATTCCTATTTCTGTAGGCTAAAAAAATACTGCATTCAGTGTACTAGTATATAAAATAGCAAGTTATACTGCTCATGTACAGTAAAAAGATACAACTACATTATTTTCAACCCCCCAAAGAGGAACCTTTTAAAGCAATGGTGGCACTAGTATAAAAGTGGTTTTCTAGCTGCAAAATGCTAAAGGAGAAAGCATTCAAAAAAAAAAAAAAAACTTCAGATTGCTGCTGAAATACCAGGAAAGCAAGAGGCAAAGAAGGCAGAGCTCTCTCCACATGAGATCTGTATTTCTCAAAGAACTGAAACAGTGGTTGCAAGACTAGGCATGGCCCAACTGGCAGTACACAGCTCCCTGTCAGCGACACTGCTGTCCACACTGAGTAGTCGCGCATGCTTCATATGATGTCCTCCTGCATGTGCTAGATGAACTTGACCACGCTCATAATTTAGAACATGATGTCACCTACATTTGTCACAGCGGTTATCCATAACACACAACAAATAAAAATGATCCTTCCAGAACAGAATTCTTGCCACTTGGCATTCTGTGCCAACCTAAGCTAATCACAAGGTAATGGTTTATTCTTACTAAGAGCTGGCGCATGATCCTTAGGAGACCTTAGGTCATTTCTAGATTTGTGGAAATTACTGATGTAATTTACTTTGGCCCTGTAAGAGAGAAACAGCTTGGTATTGATGACTGAATGCCTATTTTATTAAAACTCTGAGCCTGAGATTAACTTTTAGAATATGAACTGTAAAAGTAAACCCCCTCCACCTCCCTAACACTAGTATTTGTAGAATACTATGCTTTTTCTCTTCATTAACATAGAGTAACTAGGGTCCTGTGGCTTAGCTCAGTTGTCTAAATGCCTTCTTGGGCAAATACAGTCAGGTACAGGAGATTGGGGTTTGATCCCCAGCTCCACAAGCCTTACCTGACCCCTGCCCTTAAGGCAGCCTGAGCCAGCCAAAACAAAAAACAAAAAACGAAAACAAACAAACAAAAAAACACCAAAAAATCCTTCTCAAAACACAGGGCTAGGGCCAGGCACGGTGGTGCATGCCTGTAATCCCAAGACTTGGGAGGCTAAGACAGGAGGATCAGGGCAAGTTCGAGGCCAGCGTAGGCTACAAGTCAGCCTGAGCTGCATAATGAGATTCTGTCTCAAAAAGACAAGAAAAGAAAAGAAAAAAGAAAGAAAGAAAGAAAAATAGCCCTGCCCCCAGGGCACTCTGAGACAGCAATTGAGACTGGACATGGTGGCCCTCCCTTATTATCTCAGCTCTTAGGAGGCTGTAAACAGGCAGATCACTACAAGTCCAATCTAGTAGTGAGACCCTGAACACCTCCATAGACCTTTTCCTAAAATGCAAAAAATTAAATTAAATTGAAAAAAAAAAAAAATAGAGTGTCTGGAAGCAGCTCCCCCAGCAAAGAAGTCAGACACTCAACAGAATGAAGCAGGAAATGTCTGGTCTAAGGTAAGAATTTACTCAAATACATACATTTAGAATCTAAAAATGTCACTTCCTAGTTCCCTTAAGTTGACAGTGTTTATGAAATGCAGCAAATTCTCCCTGCAGCTTGGGGGACACTCTCATAGCCACTAGTTTAGTAAGCAACAAAATCCATAGGTCTATAAATACAGAGTTCTAGTATTATTTTAGAACCTCCTTTTAAAAGTTAGGTGTTTTCTAGGGGTTTGCCCAATAGCTCAGTTGTTTAAAGTTAGGTGTTTTTATATTCCATTAAAAATTTCTAGATATTGAAAGCTGCTCTTCATTTCCTTAAAAATATTCACTAAATATAAAATTAGCATGTGAATAGAAAATAAAAGCAATTTCTAGTGAAAGATCCTCCCATAGTAGTAAATAACTTAACACCTAGTTTTTCCTATTATGCCAGTCTTACACCCTTAAAATGTAATATTGAACATTTCAGTTTGCCTAAACTATACAGAATAAAAAAATTATATCAGCCAACATGGAAGTCTTAAAAGAAGTTATCAATAAAGATATAAGCTTTTCAAATGCTCCACTGGACCTTTTAGTATGGCAAAGCACAGGTATTGCTTAGGATTTTATTTTAAAGATTCTGTTTCTAGACCAAATACCACACTTCAAAGCATACAAGGTTGACACTTTCTTAGATTACGCTTCCCACCCAGTTTATTCAGCTGTCTGACTTCTCTCTTCTGCAGCTCTGAAAAGCTCCAAAGTTCTCATGTGGGCAGCAAAGACTCCAGCTCTTGAGCGCTACAGTGAGCTCCTTAGCAGTAAACCTAGATTCCTGCTCTTTGGTGATGTTTCGGTTACTGGTCCTCCGTGACCAATACCACCAAACACAAGACAAGACTTGCACTACTTTGACACATTTCCTCAATGTGAGTGCAATCATCGTATAACTTATTTGTAAGGGCCACCTCTTCACATAGATGTTTAAACTAAGACATGCTTCACTTCCACAATGGGGCAGTCCTCACACACCCATGCAGCACCTCATGCACCATATACCTGGCCCACTTACAGTATTTTGAGAATATTATGTGAATGAATAAACCAAAATCATAGAGCTGCATCAGTCTTCCTTCCCTTGTTCTTGGATTCCCTGAAATGACAGCATCGTGTTCATCAGTGGTTCTATACCAAAGGCCTCTTTTTGAGTAATACATTTTGCATCCAATATTAAGAACAGATTAAACTCTGGGTGCTAATACAATGCCACCAACAAAGTTGCCAGCATCAAAGTTTGATCTTCTGCTTTCTTTAAAATGGACAGTTAGTTGTCCATCAACACAGTAGTTGATGTCACCAAACTACTGTGGGCTGTGGTCACCATGAGTGTTGACATCTGGGAGATGTTTTGTGAACTGCTCCTTGCTTTAGGTGGAGACTTGGAGGGGGTGGGAGTCCTGCTGATGAAGACGCCCAGTGCTGCCACTTTAGAGGTTGCTGTGGATTCCCCAGTGTCAGCTGTCATGTTGACTGATGCCCAGGAAGCCAGAGTTGCTCATGATTGCTGCTGCTACAAAGGCTGGATTTGCTCATGTTGTTGGAAGACAGTCCCTGTTCCTTAGCGCTGGAGTTGGGCAGTGCACTCAACATTCTTTTTTCTTTTTTTTGTATTTTATGGAAGGGTCTACAGGGTGTTCAGGTTCTCACTACTAGATTGGACTTGTAGTGATCCTTCCATTTTCAGACTCCCAAGTGCTGGGATTACAGGCATATGTCACCATGCCCAGTCTTGAATGCCATCTCAGTGTGCCCCAGGGATGGGGCTGGCACTATAGGCCTGGGGATTGAGCCCCTGGCCCCTGTGCCTGCTTGCAAGCACTTTAATCTGCTGAGCTATTTGGCCGGTCCTTCAGCATTCTTAAAGTTAAGCAGCTCCATGGGTTTTACTGGCTACCAGTGAACTCCCTCACACAGTCAGTGCTCAAGAGTGAACTCAGGGACCACATTTCTTCTTTCAGCAGAGAACACTCCTTTACTTCAGTGAGCGGGCAGACTTGCAACCACAGTGTGCAAGTCAAGTTCTCCATTCACCAATTCGCTCACTCTCCATTGATCCATGTTCCATCTCACTCCGTGATGTGGCCCTGCTGGGTGCTGGGCCCAGGAGGAGGAGACTTCCCACCCCTCTGCAGCTTGGTCAGGGAGACCCTGAACAAAATTTCAGAAGATGGAAAGTGCTAGAGTAGAGACCAGTGCTTCCAAACTCTACACTGGGTTCTAAGATTTCTGAGTCCACAAGGAAGAAGATGAATTAGGAAGGGGGTGCAGGTTGTGTGGGGTGGTAAATGCTAGTCACCTCAGTATGCTGAGAGGCTGAGGCCTCAGGGTGGCAAGGCTGACCTCAGTCTGGTAACTTAGTAAGACCTTAACTCAAAATAAAAAAATAAATGTTTGCACATAAACATGTATCAATTAGGGATTTCCACCAAGGCATACAAGATATTCCAGGAATGGCTTAGATAGTCAGCCATAGAGCTGGAAAAAGAAGTGTGTAGAGGGCTTCTGTACACTGGAGACCAAAGGATTCAGCCCAAGGTCTAGAGCTCACTGCAGCATTCCATGCAAGCCCATATCTGGAGGTTGACGGGTCTGCAAAAGGCTAATGGGTCTATACTGGAAGGCCAAAGGGTCCAAGGTGAAGGCTGAAGAGACTGCCAATGGTGGAGCCTGGAGCTCCTCGCAGGAAGAACGGGACCCTCTGCCCTTAGTGATTTTCCCTTTAAGTGATGAAAAGGAGTGTGGCCTCCACACTATAGGGTGTGGAATTGCTGAGCCCATGCAGCTAAGCTCTTAACTTCTCCAGTGGACACAACCCAATTAATCACAAGTGTCTTCATAGCTCCAAACTGGAGGCAAGCCAAGAGTGTCTCACAGGAAAGGAAAACACGTGGGTCCTGTGTGCTGTGCTACTTGCCTGGATGCTGTGGGTCCTATGTGCAGTGTAGCTCTCCTAGGTGCTGTGTGTCCTGTGTGTGTGCAGTGCAACTCCCATGAAGGTTGTGTGCCCTGTGTGCAGCGCAGCTTCCCTGGATTCTGTGGGCCATGTGGATTCTGTTTGCAATGCTGCTCCTCTAGATGCTGTGGGTCATGTGGGTCCTGTGTGCAGTACTGCTCCCCTGGAGGTTGTGGATCATGTCGGTCCTGTGTGCAGTGCTGTTCCCATGGATGATGTGGGTCATGTGTGCAGTGCTGCTCTTCTAGATGCTGTGGGCCATGTGGGTCCTGTGTGCAATGCTGCTCCCCTGGAGGTTGTGGATCATGTCAGTCCTGTGTGCAGTGCAGCTCCCCTGGATGCTGAACCTTTGCTCCTGTGCTTTTGGGTGTTGAGTCTTGTGGCACAGTGATGGGAAAGTGACCACAGCAGCATACAGGGCAGCAGCACCTCTGCGAGCCAGAAATAGACTGGACATCTCAAGCTAGTGAGAACTGCAGGGACTGTGACAGTCCTGTGCTTAGACACAAGCCTTTGGCCATATCCTAAACACTTAAGGACAAAAGCACTCAGTACTCCAGCTTTGTTTCAAGTCCCAGGCATTCATATCCCTGGCAGGGTTGATGCTGGGTCCATTAACACAATATTAATTTTGGAATAAACCATATGAATATTCCCCATTAGGAAAATAAGAACTATATACATCCTGTTTCAGGTTAAAGCTTGTTCCCAAAACAATATGGGCTGTCAGAAGTAAGTCCTAGGTTTCAGAGCCTTGGGATTCAGGAATTATGAACAGGCAGGGCCTCTGATTCACACCTCCACTTCTTCATGTGACCCCTGAGCACAGAGGTCTCATTCACTGATGGTGCAGGAGAGGGCTCCAAGCCCTGTCCTGTGTCCAGGTGGCTTTCTCTTGTCCCCTGGAAGGTGACAGCTATGGGTCTTCCCTATGCTCGCATTTTCCTGGGCTGTTGTTCATTCTATTTTCTAGGGCACCAGGACATGCTGGCCACCAGAGGCCCTTCAGGGACATGGGGAGAATCTTTTTCTTGTCCCCAGGGCCTGACTGTCATTGGCTTGCACCCCTGAGGTAGCTTCATTAGATGTGACGATGAGCAACACTCACTGAAGACTTCCCACTAGGAGCCTTCCTGGTGAAGCTGTGTCTTAGTTACTTTTTACTCATTGCTGGGACAAATACCCAACACTCAAAATGAAGGAAGCAAAGATTTATCAGCTCACAGTTACTGGAGGTTTCAGTCCATATTCGGCTGGTCCAAGGCTGAGTGGAGCAGGGCAGAAAGCATCCAGTTCATTGAGGTGGAACAGCAATGATCTTGACAGAGGCAACCGACCAAATAGCTCTAGTCTGTCTCTCTGTCTCTCTTTATATTCCTATCAGGCTCTCTGCCTTAGAATATCTACCCTAGACCAGGCCTATAGTCCCATCCCTACTCAGACCAATAATCCCATCAGTACTAAAATACATAATCCCGGTAACTCATGAGTCAAGTCTCAATCTATAGAAGTCCCCGCCCAATGACTACATGAGGTTTTGGGGGCACAACTAGACATAAACCATAACAAGCTGGCATCCAGGATACATTCTGTCTGAGTGGGCTGGCACACACGCCTGGGAGGGCCAGTCCAGGAGGCTCCTGGCGACACACAGAGCAGCACAGGGAGGCGTTCAGCGAGCAGAAAGGAAATGAGGAGCCACAGCACCTCTCTCTGCAGTAGAGACAGACAGGGACAGTGGGCTCCATTTGAAACTGCAAGAGCTAGAAGCTAAATGCAGTAGGGGGTGGGCCGGTAGCTGGCTAAGCTGGTCAGGCCTGGCTCGGGTCCTACAGTCCTCCTGCCTCAGCCTTCCCGAGCTCTGAGATCAGGCTCTAGGCCACCACACCTGGCTGGTTTAAACCTTCATTGTGCTACTAGGAGCAGTTCAGGGTTGTTTTCCACAGCAGTAAAGGGTGACAAGCCCTACAATGCTGCCGTTAGTTTTTATTCACTTTTAATTTACATAAAGACACACCAGGTAGACTGACTGTGTACTCTCTGACTCCCTGTCCTTACATTGTCACTGTCAACAACAAGGGTGGACAGAGCCACCGCACTGGGGTCCAGAGTCAGAGCCTGTCTCGAGTCCAGGCTCCAGGTGCAGGGTGGAGCCCCATCCTGGGGCAAAGGAGCTTGGCCGGTCACCTGTGCAGAGAGTGATGGCCACCTCACGACCAGCAACAGAGTGCACCAGCCCGTACACAGCAGCCTTGTCCGGACAAGGCCCTGGGAGCTCTGTTCAGCTTTTCTTGCCTAAAATGTATGACTAAGCGAACCTGCCTTGTATGGCACGATCGTGAGTGTCACCTTTAAGTCACCTTCGAGCTTTTCTTTACCTTTTAAGAAGTTACATGACACATCCTCAGGTAGATTCAGTGTTCATGATGAGCCTTAGCAAAAGCGAGTGAGCGAGGGAGGGAGAAGCCTTTCCTTGGGAGCTAATTGCTGCTTCTCTGTGACAAGTGCAAGTACAGAAGCTCAGTTCAGAGTGAGTCAGGGACCTCTGCATGACACTGGTGAGGCCGGGTGCTCTGAGTCACCGGCTGCCTGCTGGCTCCTGTCATCCAACCTGACCTTCCTTCCAGAACCTTCCTTCAGAACGTGACCTGCAGGATCCCGCCCCCACTGATGCACTCAGAGAAGCCAAGCCCCAGAGGACTTTCCTGGGATGTAGGAGCTCAGTGTCCTGGGGCAGAATCTGTGGTTGTTTAAAGTAAGATGAGGACAAGCAAGGAAAACTAACTCCTTACCTTCTGCCATCTCAAGTCTTCAGGACATAAATGACATTTGCTCCTTTGATGCCAGTGCACTCTTAAAAAATTAAAATACCGCTTGAGAAACAAGCAGCCAGGAAACAACAAGCCCTGGTAAAAACACAGGAAAAGAAAATCGCATGGGCTGAGCATTTTTTCTGTGGGGTTTTCTCCCCCAGTTTTTTGTCTGTTTTTTTGCAAGTCCTTTGCTGACTTTGTGGAGAGCGCGCCGCCTGGTGGCAGTTGTAGGTACCTTCAGCAGTAGTCTTGCGTGAGTCTTGGGCTGTGAGCCATCTGATGAAGAATGCTGTCTTCATGCAGTACAGCTCTGGGGCTCCATGCCGGAGCCTGCAGGGTTTTTTACAGTGTCCTCAGTCACAAATGCAGTCTCCTAGGTGCGCTGGAGTGCTCACGTGACCTTCCAGACCTTCTCCTTGGAGCTGTGACACAGGTCAGTGTCAGGAAGTGCATCAGTGGCACTGATTCTGGGGCCAGGAGCCACCAGGATTCCATTCTGACCAATGCTCAGAAAGACACAATTCGAGCGGCATCAGCTTCTGCTCGTAGGGACCTGAGGTGTGGATTTCACCTCCTCTGGGAAGCGCTCCGTGGTGAGCAGAGGGCCAGGGCGTGCATGGAGGAAGCCGCTGCGGAGGCTTCCTCTGAGACCCAGTGTGCAATGCCTGCCTGCCCCTGTGGTATGTATCCATCAGCATCACCAATGCGTGCAAAGGCTGCTACCAGCAGGTGAAGCCCTCGCTATGAACCATGTGTACCAGCTGGAGTTTCGCCCACCCTGACACCTGACACCCTTGCTACCTGAGCACCAATTTTAAGGAATGAGCTCCAAACAGCATTGATTTCTGAAAGGAAAGAAAGCCAGAAAATGCTGATCTAATGCTTCTGGTCGTGAGCAAGCGACAGGACTCCCACAGTTAGGACAGTTCACACTTAGACGTACTAAACAAAGCCAAACCTCCACCCAGATTCAAATACCAAAGCCATGCAAAACTCCTGCACCTCATCAAGACCAGAAGAGTCAGCTGCCAACATGACAAAATGGAAGACGTCCCCAGGCCACACACTGCTGTGACAGCGTGCGTGTTGTGACCTGCAGAACTGCACTCTACCCTGAGACAGTGCCATGCCCTCTGGCATGGTCCCAGCTCCAGTGCTCCAGCTCATATCTCCATGCACGGGGAGCAGGTGGCACTCAGGCAGGCCTTGTAGCACCCACCGGGAATTCATGGTCCATTCTAATAAACTGCCTACTTTGTCCCTGACCACTGAATTATTCATGGCTGCATGGTAGCAATGTGACAGGGACTCACAGGGCCTGGCAAGAAGGGGTAAGTATCCTTCAGAAGTGGAGCCCACCCAGGAAGCAGCCCCACCAGTCCTGCTATTGCAGGCCAACCCAGAGCAGCACATGGCTGCTCTGGATGGAGGCTGCATCACTGCCAGGCCAGTCAGGGTGTAGCTTCCCAAGGCTAGGCACACACACATGCGAACACACACACACACACACACACACACACACACACACACACACACAATGCAGATATGTCCTCAGAGCTGCCTGTCTGCTGTGGGCATTGAGCTCATGCTTGGGGAAAGCACTGGGACAGGGAGACACTGCCAGTATTCATCCTGCAGGACATCCCTTGGCACACAGCCCAGGGTCCCCCATATTACGCTTTTGCCCCAAATGGCATGTACACTGAGTGCTGTCCAGACACATAGTCCCTGCAGTCGGAGGCTGATGCAGGAGATCACAAGTTTGAGCTAGATGGGCAACTTAGTAAGACCCTGTCTGAGAGATCAAAAATAAAATAAGGAGGATGCAGCTTGGGTGAGGCCCTGGGTTCAAGCCCCTGGGTTCAAGTGTTCTGAAGGACACTCACCCACTACTGGTGGAAAAGAATTCAGGTTAAGGATTTCACCAGCTTGCTGTCAGCACAGACTTATTCATGGTGCTGGCTTTGATTTTGTCCTTCATAAGGAGGAAGGGCGGGATAAAATATTTCCAGAGTCCCACAAGCTCAGTGTTTCCAACTCTGTCATTTCCACTTACTCTGCACACAGACCTCAGTACCAGTGCTTGGTTCCACCAGCTGCCAGCTGGACTGCAGTCTCACCTTGAACCCTAAGTTCACATCTGGGCTTGTAAACTTCTTGCCTACCTGTTTCCTTCCAGTAAGGTAAACCATTTCTATATCCCCAGGAATAGACATCTGAAATCTGGTGACAGTGACAGGATGGTAAGCGAGTCTGTGGCCAGTTTATTCTCTTCCACAACATTACACTTGGAGTCACCCATACCTAGTAGCCCTGGTGGGATACATGCTGCCACTTCTTCAGCTGGTTACTGGAAGCGCAGTCCAGGTGTGTGGCTCCATCACACTGCAAAACTCCTCTCCAGTGGCTACAGATCAACCTGCTTCTTCCCAGTACCTTCTGCACACCACAGATAGGGTAGGGCAGCTACCAGCAGGACATCACATCTCTGTCAGGGCCCAGCTCCTGGCCCATGACTTAGAACACAGGAGAGAGCTGAAATCAGAAGCCAGTTCTCCCCAGCCACCTTCTATATGTGGAGCTGTGTGGGCAGGTGGCTCCCATGGGCAGAGTGGCACATCGTGCATGGACCTAGTGGGCTCCCTTTCTGCATCCCTCATGGGCAGCAGTGCATAATCAATACCTCCTCATTCCAACACCAATCATTCTCCTCCAGTGAAGAAATTCAGCCCCTCAGGCTGAATGTTGGTGGTCGTTTCCATTATGTAACCTTATCCGCTACCAATGAAGAAAAATGAATTCAAATGACTCTGTTATCCCAAAGGCCAAAGATTAGGAATGCAGAACCAATGTCACACCCAAGGGCTCAAACGGAGCAGGAGTGTGTACCTGTGCCTCGGTATGTGCTTGTATTCTGACTGAAACAAGATTCATATACACACTTAACAGCACACTTAGACGTTCAACACACAGTGACCACCTGTGACATAGGTAATGCTAGGCTACCACAACTTTAGCCACTAGTTGTCTTTTGAGAAGTACAAAGGCAATTTAAGATGGCAGAATCGCAGCCCTGGTTTGGAGGCAGAGTTTAGATGGAGGAATACTCACCGGTGCGCACACGTGCTGCTGAGGCAAAGACCACGCTTCTCTTCAGCTGATAGTCCATCTAGCAACAGGTAGAAGATCAGAAAGTTGCTCTGGCCAAGAGGCTGTGACACGAGCCTGGACTTCTCCAGCATGTATGTGTAAATCCTGGCTGGTGGGGAAATCAACTGTTAAATGGCATCAGCGGCTTCCCTCCCACGCACTTGCCCATGGTAATCAATCTTAGGTGATAACAATGTCGCTTCTTTTCCAACATAGACTTTAAAAAACACTAACAGGGCTGGCCAAATAGTTCAGCAGATTAAAGCACCTGCAAGCAGGTGCAAGGATCAGGGGTTTGATCTCCAGGGCTACAGTGCCAGCCCTGCTCCCAGGACACTTGGGACTGGGCATGATGGCACATGCCTGTAATTCCAGCTCTTGGGAGGCTGTAAACAGGCAGATTACTCCAAGTCCAATCTAGGAATGAGACCCTGAAAACTCTATAGACCCTTCCCTAAAATACATACATACATACATACATACATACATACATATGTATGTTCATACATAAATGACATTAACAGACTTTGCTATTCTTTTTTTTTTTTTTTTGACTTTGCTATTCTTCAACTACATAAAAATGCTTTATTCTGAGGTATGGGATACTTACTTATGAATTATAAAATCTATATACAGTGAAAGCCACATTGCCTTCATCAATCAAGTATATTTACATGGCTTATCAATGCAGTGATTTAACTTTCTAGGAGAGTTTTAGGTTATGCAGGCTTAGCAGGAAGCACTGAGAGTGCCAAGGCAGTGCTCTCTTCCTCTGTCACACTGCTGTCTTCTCTTTAGTTGATGCTTCTATGTAGACAGAGCTTAAAGCCCAGAAGCTGATGTTCACATGCTCCTATTAACTAAGCCCTCAGTCCATGTCTAGCCACAGAGTTCTCTCTGTCACATGGGGAACTCAGGACGGTGTGCAGGGGACAAAAGCCCTGCTGCACTGCCAGGCAGTCTATGCCAGTGCAGGCATGCGTGCACACAGCCCTGCGAGGTGTAATTGGGTGGCAATTGCAGAATGACCTTTTAAAACTTTCTTGCTTTTTTTCTTCTTACAGTTTTGTTTGAAAAGTTTTTCTGTTTAATATGAAGAATATTTGCCCTAAACTCAGCCACTGATCAAGAGGGCATGTTTCAAATCTACACTAGTGACACAGCCTGCCCCATGCACACTGCCCCCAGCTTCCCTCGTCCATCCATGGCACAGGGAAGGAGAGACTCAGGCATCCCAGGGCATTCTGGACTTCAAGAGGAAAGCACGTCCCTGCATGCACCCACTCCAGGGTGGAGGCACCCTAATGTGCACTTTTTCCCTTCTTTGTATACCAAGCTCAGTGGCCATCTCCACACCATGGTGACTGGAGTGACAGATGTCGCTCTTGACCTACTCCAGGATCAGCAAATGCGATCCTCGAAAACTTTTACACTGGTGTCGGTGAAGTGTATCACGCTGAGCATGGAGATGGATGTTCAGCACCTTTTACACATCTTGTTTCTTTAAAATTCAGGCAGGACTTGGAAAAAATACAAGGCAAAGGCCATAATATGCTTCCCATCTCATCTAGGTTCACGCTCAAGGCTGGCTGATGCTTCCTGCGTAGATAACCAGCAGTGGCACTTCCTGTGCCGAGGACATTTCCTCTGCAGCATCAGTGGACTTGTGAGCCAGGCCATCACCACCTATTCCACGTAGGCAGCCTCAGCACTCCTCCTCCCTCTGGACTTAGCCAGGCCAGCACATTCCAGGGGGAAGCATGTAAGATTTGACACCAAAGGGGAAGAGCAAGGACACAGAATTAATGTGAAGGGCACTGTTGATGTGTGACACCCTCTGAACCTGAAGACTTTAGGGTGTTGATCAACCTCAGAGTGCAACTGAGGAAACAGAGGCATAGAACTCAAGTGACCTACATACAATTGCATACTGAGAAGCAGGGCCAGGGTCCCGATTGGGCCTCTGGTTGTGGCTTGCTAGCCCTCAAGGGCCCTCAGGAACTGGGGTTCATGCCGATACCTGTTTTTAGCCTTGCTGAGCACACATAGGATCTGTGCTTTAGGTGCACACACTCAGGGTGCAGAGACGCCCAACCATAGGGCTGTTCTTCCCGCTGCTTGCTGGCCTACTTTGCAGGAAAGTGCGAGGAAAGGAAATAAGGGCACTGCGGAGCTGAGCCTCTCCAAGCTCCAAGGCAGCCACCGGGGAGGGAGGGCAGTGTGGCCATGTTTCCTGGGATGTAGTGAGTTTCTGGAGGCCCTTCTACTGGCTTTTGCCAAGCAGTCTTCTCTTCAGTGATAAGTGTCCTGGGAGGAGAGACAGTCTCACTGACTAAAGAATGGCCTGCGTGCTCTCTGCACAGGTTTGCCCAAGCCTGGGAGGCCCAGTCACTGGGCTCTTGGCTGAACAGGAACGTCTCTGGCTACATACTGCATGCTCGCAGAAGGCCTCTCTGCCACAGGGCCTTGTGCTGGCTGTGGTGGCTTCCAGGACTACACTCAGCTCCTCAGCTGGTCCTTGCCCTTTGTGGGCATGGCTATGCTGGCCAAACCCTACTCACAGTTCCTGCTTGGCTGAGAAAGGGCCCCAAAGTAGTTTATGTCCAACTGAATGAAAGACAGCAGAAAGGAACAAAGGGGAGTGCAGACTGGGGCTGCAATTCCTACTTCCCTAGGCCCAGCACTGGGTTCCTGACTGACTGACAGGTGACCCAGGTGCTGTGGGAATGGAGAGTCTTCAGAGTGTTCGCAGGTGGTTGAAGATCATAAGCAACAGAGCCATTGCGGATGGTCACAAGGAATCTCCTGCTCAGTCTGCAAGGTGGCTCTGCTGCAGATCACGGCTCTGAGCTGTGGCAGATGCCTGTGCATGGGCTGGGATGGGAGGTAGCCTCTACAGCTCCCATCAGACAGAGGAGGGGCCTGGCCAGAGGCGACTGTCTTGCGAGCCTGTGCCTGTCGCTGTCTCTGCCTGAACTTCCCAGGTGGGTCTGTACGTCATGCCACCAAACCTCAGCACTCTGGATGAAGTGCGAATAAAACCTCTTGGAGTGAAACCGAAGTCCTGGCAAGTCAGTGCATGTCCCAGAGGAAGGAACCAGGAGGCCAAAGCGAGGCCCTTAGGCAGAGATTCCTGTAAGTCATTCCACTGGGAAGCCTGCTGGTACACAGAGGAGGAGATCAGGACTGCCTTCTAGTAAATAAATGTTCAGGTGGAAAAATACACTGGGCCCAAAGCCAGCCCTGGGTTGCTTAATAATTGCATTTTCTCCAAAATGGAAACATTCTTAACTTTTTTGTAGCTGGTATTTCATAAAACTATGCCTGATATTTTCTGTTATAAACTGATTTTGTCCATGAGAAAAGATGTATCATTACATCATCAAACTATCTCTGCATTGGCATCTGGGCTCGTGAAATTAATTCTATGACTCTCATCACAGAATTCCTTCCACTATTCCAGTTGTAGTTAACTTTGTGAACTGAGGAGCCCCATGACAGCAAAAAACAAAAAAAAAAAAACAAAAAAAAAAAACAACCAACCTGACTCACACATGCGTTTGGCCTGGTTGACTATCACAGCCCTATGGCATAGCAGTTAATTATTTTATTGAACATTAAAATTCACACAGCTTTTATATGGGATCGATCTGAGTAACTTACCTCTCTTTAAAAATGATATAAGAACATGCATTTTTGCTTTTTTTCAAGGATTCTTGGTAACAGATTAATCAAAGCTATATTTATCTATAGTTTCCAAAACATTCGCTGCCTGTTTTCCTGAGTCAGGAAGATATTTATCCTTAAGTGGGCTGTAATTTTGATCCAATTGGGTGCATTCAGGGTGTATGACCATAAACATAAATGGGCTATAATTTTGAAAAGGGGACTTTTCCCTCACCTCGGTTGCAGGCTGAACTACAGTTCACAAAACAGCCTGGTGGTCTCCATCCCAAGCCTGGGAGTAGACCTGATGTGGAAACAGGGTCAGGGCCAGGAAGCTGGAGCTAAGACAGGGACAAATGGCAGGTGCTAAGCCCAGGCTCCTGGGAGAGTAGGGTCAGGGCAGAGACTGCATCTATGGCAGCAGAGATGGAATGACGTGTCTTCAGGACAGGGACCAGAAGCCAAGCCTTGAGTGATGAAGTCCCGGCAGCCAGAGAAGAGTCTCCCTTGGTGACCCAGGGGCTGAGCCAGGGTTTTATACACCCTGCAGTCTGAACTGCAGCCCCCAGTGCACGGGACCCTTGTTCTGCTCCCTGTGTTCGAGGCCACTTTGTAGCTGCTATAGCTCTGGGGACTGCCCACCTCCCACGGCCTCTCCTGCCCACTTCTACTGCTTCTGTGCTTAGCCCTAGGGAACAAGTCTATGCAGCCAGGTCCCATCACTGGATCAGGGAGTGTGGCACGACCTGGGCTTCACCTGTGTACTCAGGGCCACAGAGACCCTCAGGGCAACTTGGGAGCCCTGTGGGCCCAGTCCTTTGTAGCAGTGCTGGGATGATCACTCTGGATGTGGCTCCTTCCTTTGGATGCCATGGCAGCTGATGCCTGATGGTTCTGGTGATGCAGGAACAGCTGCCAGTCCTGCATGCCTGTAGCACACCTGACCCAGGTGCATTACACGGACTTCACTGGACTTTGAGCGGCAAGACTAGGTGTACCGCCCAGCATGCTGCCAGGGGGCGTCTGTGGATTTGCCTATGGTGCAGCCTATCATACATTGGGATTGAAGCAGGTCCAGTAAGAGCCTGCTGCAGCTGCCCAGTTCTTTCTAAAATATGTATGAAATTATTGCCACAATGAACATTCAAAGGACACATTCAGTCTGCCCAGATAAAGGAAAGGAGAACTAAGGGAGCAGCCGGGAACTGTCTATGGTCCCTACCATGTGACTACATGGTGCAGAGCAGGCTGAGGAAAAATGCAGTCACTGCAGAGATGCCTAGCCATGCCCTCAGACCCAACAAGGCGCAGACTCTAGCCCAGTGGGGTTGGCCTAGGAGCCACTACCTTCACTGCAGTGCCTGAGCCCAAGCACTAGCTTTGGTCTGGACCCTGCCAGCTGGTCACTAAACTCCCTGTGGAAAACACGCTGTGCTCGTCTTTGAAGCAGGTCTGGGCCTTTCCCAGGTAGCCGCATGCACACTGGCTGTCCAGGCCAGGGTTCGAGAAGTTCCCTCTGGAGGCCTTCCTGGGTGAGGCCTCCAGGACTCAGCCTCAGGCTAAAGGTAAGTATTTTCCCATTGTGCTCTTGACTTTCGCATCCACAGCAGGTGTTTCTTGCTCCTTTGCATATGGCCTATCAAGTTTCATTCGGCAGAAATTGAATTTGTACCTTTCTATGAAATAAATCTTTGTTTCTAGATTTTATGATTCATCAGAAATGTACTGCAAGAGGCTCTCATGTTCACAGATGAGGATTCTGAGGGGGATGCCCGGGTCATGTGATTAGCTCTGAGTGACGTCACCGACCAATGTGTCAGAGCTGGTGTTTGGTTAGACAAGGTAGGCGCTGGGAAAGTGCTCAGCCTGTCTCTCCAGCTCTCCTCTGCCCTCTGGTCTTGGCTGCCACATGGCCAGCAGCCATCCTGTGTCACACCTTCTGCCATAATGCTTCTGCATGGACTCAGCCATCCACCATGGACTGCATCCTGGAAAGCCTGAGCCAACATAATTCTGCCCCCTACGAATTTTTCTGAAATATTCGGTCAGTGATGAAAAGCTGACTAACCCTAAATAACACTCAGAACTCACTTCTCCCCAAGGCAGAGAGAATAACTTGGGAAAGCTAAAAGGAACTGAGTGCCTTCAAAAATCATTCATAGCGAGTGAGTCTTTGTGACAGCTCTTAGGAAGATCTTTAAAGTAGCTGATTCCCCCGAGCCTCCTAGGCATTCTGGCAACACCTGGATTTGCAATTAATTTGCATGATTGGAAAGACATAAAATCCTGGGTGTGTTCTAAAGTAGTTGAATTTTAAATGAAGAATTTTCATAAAATAAACATTGTTTAAATCAAATAAGAGGTAGGTTCTGTTGGTGATAATGTTAATGTTTTGATTTGTTCCGATTCAGTCATTTTAAAAACACAGATTTAGTTTTATTTAGCATAGTTTTCACTGTTTGTGGAGCTAAGTAATTGAGCGAGGGTCTGATCTGAGTGCTGGAGCTTGCTTCTGCCTCAGCAGGCATGATTCTGCCGCTAGCCCTGGCCTGGTGTGGGCTTCACGTCATGGAATTTGTACTGTGATGCTCCAAAGGAGTCACTGTGCACTGGAGCAGTCATCCATCTGCATTACACTGGGAGCTCGCATCCTCAACCCCAGGCACACGCTCACACATCCCTCCATGTGAAACACTAATATCCCTGTTGGGCCTGTGTACACCCCTCCACAGGACACTTTCACAGACGACCATGTGACACTTGCATGCCCCACCATGTGACACATTCCCCCCATGTGATACTAGCACTGCCCCCACATGACACACACCCCCATGATACTTGCAGGCCCTCCGTGTGACACTCCCACGCCACTCCTGTCTGGTCTTGATCCTGCTTATAGGTGATGAACCTTTCCAAGATGTCCTAGGAAGCCCCTAACCACAGCCCCAGGGGAGAGCAGGCTTTCCTGCCACCCACCCATGACTCACTGTTGGCCGGGCCCACGTGTGCCAGAGTGTACCAGAAGCTGAAGGTGGTCCCTGGCCCCACAAGCACAGCCTCCAGTGGCACAGGAGGCCTCCACTTGTACTGCACACTTACCTCCGGTCACTTGCTTCTTCCTCTCGCTAAACTGCACTTCCAGGTACTTAATGAAACAGCTGGACAAGTCATTGAGTGGCGTCCTGGCATGTCCAAAGGCTTCTAAAATGCACATGACCTGCAGCAGAAGAGATTTTTTTTTCTTTTGTAACAGCAGGCATTGAACTCGAGACCTTGTGCTTGCCAGGCAGGCAGTTACGCCACTCAGCTACAACCCTGTCCTTAAGAAGAAAAAATTTCTAATAACCACTCATTTCAAAACAAAACCAGTGAGCAACAGCAGATGCAGGGGATTCTCATCATCTGCAAGTAGGCCTTCTCTCTCTCCCCTCCCTCCGCTGTCCTCCCTCCGGCTTCCTGTCTTCCCTCTTCCTTCCCTCCACTTCAGCCCCTCCCTCCTCCTTCCTTCCACCTCTCCTTCACCCCTCCTTTCTTCCTTCCTCTCTTCTCTCCTACCTTCTCACACCCTCCCTATCCCATCCCTCTCTCCCTTCTTCCCTCCTGTAGCACTGGGGATTGAATCCATGGTTGTCACACCAAGCTACACCTCTAGCCCCTGCCTCTTATGAAATTTATTTTGAGACAAGCTCTCAAAAAGTCACCAAGCAACCCAGGCTGGCTATAACCTGCATCCTACCTCAGCCTACCAGAGTGCTGGATTACATTTCAGCAAGCACCACCATGACTGACTCATTCCTTTAATACCATGTTGAATTTTTAACACTACTCTGTCCAAATGCAAATTCTTAGTACTATGTACACTATCTGCAAGGGTAGCCACTGTCAATAACATGCCATGCCGATTACAGCACTGTGTCCTTCCTCCAAGTGGAGGAAGTTGCATACACATACACATATGCACACACACAGAGGCATGCACACATGCATAAATGCATACACAATACACACATGGACATACATGTACACACAGTAAGTGCTATTTGAAATTTCGAACTTTTTTTTTTTGTAATGGTTAGCTCAGCTGCCCTGGGGAGTGAGGCTGACACAGCACATGTTTTCTGGGATAGAACCGCAGTCCCTGCCATTGCCTAAGCTTGTCTAAGCAGGCACTTTAGGCCACTGAGCCATCTTGCCAGCCCTGATATTTCAATCTTGACTATCACTGCAGAACATCATTTGACATTTTGTAGGTGAAAAGCCTGAAATTACTGTGAGCCTCAGCCTGAAATTTCTTCCAAGCAGTGAGCTCCAGTGACCACTGGCTCCTCCAGGACAGCGAATCCTTACTTACCTGCTTTTTGGCCCAAGACATGCTGGAGCCCTCACTCCTCCCCCTTCTGTCTCCAGCAGCCCTTCCCTCTCCCAGAGGCACAGTTAGCAGCCAGGCCCTGCTGCTGATTTACAGATCTGCTGGTCTGCAGGTGGTGAAGCTTATGGCTTTGAAACACTCAGAATAAAGTTCCACAGATGAGCCTTCAGTTACAAAATTCATTGTGGACTTTGGTCATGAAATAGAAGCCATTTTGTTATGGTCTGTGTCTAGATGTCCCCCCAAAGCTTTGAGCATTCATGGGGTGGCTTCTGGAATTTGTAAATGATTATTGTGGAAATTGGCGCTGCACCTCCCCTGGGGCAAGTGATTTACATTTCAATGTAAGAAAGGAAGAGAAGTTAGCTGCTTGAGCTGCTGCTACCCTCCCCCTTTTCTTTTTCTTTTTTTTTTTTTTTTTTTTCAGGCCTGCACTTGCTAGGCAAGCACTCATTCTACTTAGCTATCTCCCTGGCTCACACCTTGCTTTTTGTGCTTTTGTTCTTAGCTACCACCATGAAGAGTCACTCTCTGCCATGTGTCTGTCTTGGAGGCAGCTGAATATGGACTGAAACCTCTAGTAACTGTGAGCTAAATAAATCTTTCCTTCCTTCATTCTGGGTGTGGGGTATTTGTCCCAGCAACAAGGGAAGAGTAACTAAGATGCATTTCTTCTATGCCAATTTATTTATAGTCATGGTAGCCAAGCAACTCTCCCAAAAAGTTGGAAAATCTGGAAGGATCAAAGATAATAGGGCCACAAAGGAAAGTGATCGATGATGTACAGTGTGCCTGAGGAGAATCACCTAGAGAGAACATTCTCTCAGGCTTTCACAGAGAGCAAAGTGGCTAAGCAATCACTGTCATTCATCTAGATGGCTGACATTGACAAAAGTTCTGCAAACCACAGAAACCCTCAGGGGACCCAACTGACCTTGTCAGATATGATGTAAGCTACCTTAAGTGACTCCATTTTATACTATTTTATGAGCTGCTTGTCCTCTGGCTCACCGTGCCCTACCATACACCAAGGAATGTGCTAAACCTTTTAGAGACAAGATAGGACCCCAGGTATCCCAATGCTCAAACCAAGACTTGACTTAACCTTTGCCCTAGTTGACACAAGCCATCTTACACCAAGACAAATTCTGCCTTAGCCTTTGTTTAGTCCAAACTCTGTTCTTACTTTTTGAGCAAAACTTCGTATTCCCTTGTTAAAAGCTGACTCTGTATCCTTATCTATAACAAACTTGGTGATTTGTAACTGCTGTATTATAAAATGTTCTCTCTATAATCCCTGACCCTGGTCACAAATGTTCTTCCTAATTGCAGGCATGCCAGGTACTGGGTGCACAAGAGCAAAGGTCAGCTCCCAGGCCCTGCAGCATCTCCTCTCCATCGTTAACCCAGGCCCTGAGTGTCCTACCTAACTGATAACTCCTAAATCTTATAAAGTTCACCTCTCCAACCAGAGACAACTCCTAAGTATCCCTCCCGCCAGGGCTGTGATTTCTCCTTATTAAAACTCTTTGTTCCATCTCAGCGGGTGCCCATTCTCCTGACCCACAGGAGAGTGCAGGCCACTGAGCTCAGTTTTAATAAAAGCGCTCCGAAGTTTTGTTTCTGGGTCTTTGTTTTCTTTGTGAGGTGTAACAGGATACAAAAGTTACATTTTTTGTTATATAGGTCTTGCTTTATCTTGGTCTTAACCATCCAGCCATTAGAAATTTCTAACCATCAAAAAAAAAAAAAAAAAGAAATTTCTAACCATGAAGTGTAAAAAAGAAAAGCCATATTAATATGCTGAGCTGTAAAAGGCTCAAGTCAACAGCTTCCAATAATGCCAGATAAGTTGATCATCCATTACTGTTATGGACTATTAGACTACATATACAACTTTCTCTTTGTGCAATGAAAAGATATGTACTAATGATATTTAGACAAGGAATCATGTTTGCATCTTGTACTCTGAACAACTATGACAAAGCCAACAATATACAATGTATTAATTATTGTGAAAAAAAATTTTTTAAAAAGGTGATTTCTCTTTGTAGGGTTAGAGGTTAGCTGCAGTTCCTATGTCAGCCACAAGAGGGAGCACAATCTCACCTTTTAGGACAGAGTTTATAGGAGTCCCTGTAAGTTCCGAGAAACTCATTAAATGTTTAAGACATGCTTTCACTCTACTTCTTAATTTCCTGACAGCTGTTATACTAAGCAATTTGTTTTTCCTGGAAGTATTCCATATTATAAAAGATTATGCAACAACACAGATACTAATCTCATCGGAATTGCTAAAAGCTGGGAAGAAGATGAAGAATGAATTTTTGGAGACAAACACATCAAATCCTTACAGAGTCCTACAATTGGGGAGTGCATAGAATAATTTTAAATGTGATCAAGGATAAATTGATAGTGGGGTGAGGGCAATGTTTTCTTCAGAAAACATGGATTAGGATTGGATTTATCTTGCGAACCTTTACAAAAGTCTAATGTTAAAACATACAGCTGAAGAGTTGAATTCGTACTGTAGTTGAATGAGACCACAAAGCATGTAATGCAAACAGCTATCTGAAAGTTTCAGAAGTTGCGGGAGCTTTAACCATGATTGGCTTCGGCTGACTTTGGCAATGCTCCCAGTAGGAAGGTGCCTTAGACTGCCCACGGCGCCTCCTCGACCCCAGCGCAGGGGCTATTGTCATGGTGGCTGTGACACGTGCACAGGGTGCTCAGTCCAGAGCACACACCTGGCAGACGGCAGTGGTCCACCTCATGTGTGTTAGTCATTTCTCTAAGATCTTTTATTTATTCATCTAGTTGGTGCAGGGGCTCGTTAAACAGCTCAGACTCATAGTGATCCTCCTGTTTTCAGCCTCCCCAGCACTGATGTTACAGGCATGTGCCACCATGTCTAGTTTCTGTGGCTGGCTCGGCACAGGGCCTATATGGTATGTGGTACCAGGGGTCGAACCTGGGTCCTTGTACTTGCCAGGCAGGCTCATAGACCACGGAGCTATCTCCCCTCCTGTCTGTTAACCATGACAGGTACTGTGGCTTGTGTGCTTGCTATATGCCCTGCGACATTTTGATGACTGCATGGGAAAGCATGCTGTGTATATGTGCAGTGTGTATGTGTGTGTGTGTGTGTGTGTGTGAGTGTATGTGTGTATTATTTCTTTCAGTCCTCCTAACCAGTGTCTCTGTTTTGCAGACAGGCAAGCAGATTAATGACTTCCTGAGATCAGCCCCTCTACACGAAATACTGGGCTGGGTATGGCCTTAGGTAGTCTGTCTGAGAAGCACACAGCAGACCACGGCTCACCCAGCTGCCCATGTGGAGCAAGGACAAGGGTGCTTGAGTGTGGAGCTGGCCTAGAGTGGAAACCTGTGCAGCATGCAGCTCTTGCATGCGTTCTTTCATTGCAAAGTGCTGTTCCATATTCAGGGACTAAACCCCTAACCTCCATAACTACGGCAATGGCTCTAATCTCCACAACCAGCTGGTGAATGGCAAGGCCAGCTACTGTGCCAATCGGTGGCTTGGAATAAATGCACTGAGAGAAATGCTAAGAAAACACAAAACTGGAATTATTCAAACACTGGCCTTGACTTTGGAACAAAATGATGAGAATGTCACCTAGTGGTAAATGAAGGCAGGTAGCTAGATGTGTCTTCAATATTAAGTGATGCACATTTTACAGGTGCGATCCTCCCCACTCAGGCTGCATGTCCGCTGCATCTCAGGAGCTGTGCCATGGGAACTGCATGCCAATGAGATTAGAGCAGGTCTGGGCTGTTTTCTTCTTTTTTTTTTGTTTGGAATAGGGACTTCCTATGTGGCCCAGCCTGGCCTGGAACATGCCACAGTCCTCCTGCCTCAGCCTCACTAGTTCTGGGAGCACAGGTGTGCACCACTGTAGTGGTTGATACATCTGTCAAATTGGCTGGATGACTCAGTGGCCGGGTTCCCTGTTGGTGGGAGCCCCGCCTTGAGGTACAATTGGTTCCTCCCTGGAGCGTGACCAGGGCCTGCCTAGGATATGATTGGCTCCTCCCTAGAGCAGGATCAAGGACCCATCCTGGGGTATGATTGGTTTCACCCTAGGGCACAATGGGCACATCAGAATGACTGAGCACAAAGAGTCTTTTCGAAGGGCTGAGGAAGGAGTCAAGACTTCACTTTGTCTGAGAAGCTTCAGTCTTCACATTCAGCCTGGACTTCATCATCTGGCTTGCAGTGCAGACTCTTCAGCCTCCAGCTTGGATCTTTTTCCATCCATTGCAGACTCTTCAGCGTCCATCACAGACACTTCAGTCTTCCAGCTCAGACCCATCAGCCAATGGATAGAGACTTACACGGAATGCTGCAGTGAAGTTCAGGCCTCGGGACTGGATTCTTCAGTCTGGAGTATGCAGATGCTCTCTGCACGCTTCCTCATCTGACTCTGGCTGACTACTGTAAGCCAATCTTATAATTCCTTATAGATGGTATATTTTGTGTTAATATCCATTCCTTATATTATATCTGTTCTGTTCCTCTAAGTAAAACACTGACCAATACAACCACTAACCTGGGCATTCTGATTTCTAAAAGTATTTACAGCCTCCTTTGCAGACAAGAATTCCTCGTCCTCCACGCTAAACCAGCCATGCTGCCCTGTGAAAGCTATTATTGCTCAGTAAATGCTGATTTCAGGGATGAAAATGAAACTCAGTGCTGCTTCTACAGCCAAAATCCACTTGGGCCAGCATTGGCAAGATGTCTGGTGGGTTTTTTCTCCAAGCAGGGCCTCTTTGTTCTATCAGCTCAGAGAACAAGGACAATTCCTCACTTCTAATGCTGAGACTCGAGCTCTGGGACCAGGAGAGAATCAGCCTCTGTGAGGGGCCACGCCTGCCCTGCGGCTGCATAGGATGACTGTGAGGTGCCTTGTGGAATCCAGCCCCCTTCTGCCCCCTAACCCTCAAGCCCCTCAACTATGGGAGTGGATGAAGCCACCCTGGAGAGCCCAACTGTGGCCAGATGCAGGGTTCAACCCATGGCAGCTGCCTGGTCTTTCTGGTGTGATCTGATGACTGCCCCTTGCAGATCAGCCTAAGCAGAACCTTAGGCTTCCAGCCACACAGCTCTGCAGCCAGGGCACCATCTTGCTGCACTGCAATCAGCTTCTCTTCTCACAGAAGCACTGCCAGTCTCTTCAGGGCACTCCATTTCTGTGAACTCTGCCCACTGCTGTGAGGCACACTCATAGGCCCTACACGCTCACGTTTAGTTTCACACACAGACTCGGAGGCTTTGTACAACCGGGGCTGAGTAATTTTCATGAAGCTGTCAGGTAGATTCATGAGATTCACGCAGATGACAACATGAAGGGAAACAAAGGAAACAGCTGCCCTGGAGGTCCAGCCATGCTCACACCTGAGGGCCTCTTTGACAGAAGACTGGAAAGCCTTCCTTTATGTCTTTAACTCTCATGGAGCAGGAGTAATGCAAGGGAATACTTTTACCTGAACCTGCTATTATAACCATAGTTTTGTCATCCCAACCTGTTAACTGGTTGGGAGGAGTTTTGTTTTCCTGGCCAAAAGAAAGCAACTTTGGCTATATTCATTTAAATGAAAATGCAGGGTCAGTTCACACCAAGCCATCCAGGATGTGTTCTCAGAATGGCCAGCTTGCAGTCTAAAAGACCACTGTGATAAATGACCACATTAGCCTGTAACCCAGAGGGGACTACTCTTCCTTGTCATTTTAATTAAGTCTACATTTCTGTCAGCTCCACTAACAAGTGGGCTTATAAACACATTGTTTCCTTCATGCTCCAACCCTCACATCTCAGCAGGCAGTGTGTTAATGTAGTTGAAGAAAGACAATAGAAGGGTGATCCTGTGCTTTCCATACCAATTCACAATGTCAAATTACTTTGAGCTGTATTGGAGAGTGCTGCAGTGCTCTCACAGTGGAAGCCTAATAAGTCCTCACAGAGTGAAGCCACTCATGTCCATGTGCGCCTCTGTGTGGCGGACATGCTGCCGAACTAATTTCATGTGTGTTCTTTATTCTGAGAAATTCCCGACTCATGCAAAAGCAAAGGAATCCAGTAGGGCAGATGCAGATGGTTAAAGATTAATAAGGAGAACCAAAAGCGCGAGACAAGAAAGCAGACGCTGTGGACGTAGGCAAGGAGAGCCAAGCGGGGAGAGGAGGTGGTGAGGGTGGGGACAGCCATGCAGGCACGCTGCATGAGTGGACCAGGAAGGCTGCACTGAAGCCTGGTACCGGGCATAGCTGATGGCAACAGAAGTATGGGCAGAGATGCACAAGCCACCGACAGCACTGGGTGTCTCTCTGCAGCCACAGTGGGAGTGGCCACTGCCCCCCCACCCTGAGCTGGACGCATCGCCATAATGAGTCTCTGCAATACATGCAATGCACTGAGGTTTCGTGGCTGTTTCCGTTTTCATTTGTTCACTTGTGGTGAAAGAAAGGATAAAGCATGAAGGTGTGTCATGCCACTGAATGTCACCCAGAGCAGTGTGACTGGTTTCCAGCAGGAACTGAACAAACTCTTAACTCTCATGTCTGGCAGCTTCTGACTTGAGAGATGGTAACTTAGGAAACTTATCTGCTGTACCAGATGCAAATGTAGGCGGAAGTTACAAAAAATGGAAGAAAGGCAGAAAGTTCCCATTCTTCATAGAAGTAGGAAGAGTACGGTCAGTGCAAGAAAGTGCACGACTGTGCACACACACACAGCACACACCAGAATTTGTAAGTGTCAATGTATGTCAAATTTATCTGGTTACATCAGGGTAAGTTGACAGAGGAAATTTAGAACAATTAAAAGTATCAAGGTGCACCCAACTATTTAAAAACCTTGTACTTGCCCTAGGATCAATCGCCCACACTGCATGCCACATTGGCCCTGTGCCGAGGCAGCTACCAAAACCAGGAGTGGTGGCACACACCTGTAATCTCAGCTCTAGGGAGGCTGAGACAGGAGAATCACTAGCCCAAACTGTGTAGCAAGACCTTGTGTTAAAAAAATAAATAAATAGATAAATAGATAAATAGATAAATAAATAAATAAATAAACGTTTTAAAATACCAATGAAGGGACCAGCGAGATAGCTCAGCAGTCCAAAGTGCCTGCTTAGGTAAGCTTAGGTGGCTGCAGGGACCAAGGTTTGATCCTCAGCACCACATGCTGTGCCAGCCCTGCCCTCAAGGCAGGTTGAGCTGGCCATAAAAAGCCTTTCACTCTTCCTTCATTGCCACAGTCATGCAGCAGTCTAAGGCAAGCTCACTGCAGTCAGGGGACAGCCTGGTGGGTATGATCCCTCTAGGCACAGAGGGTGGCTGGCAAGGACAGAGAAAACACGGCCCCAGTCCCCACTGGCTCTGGCCCTGGGGAGGAGAGCAGGAATCATGCTACTGATGAGGAAACTGCTGCCTGTGCTGTAGGACACTTCTCTCCTCATGGATGGCAGGATCCTGGGGTGTCACACAGTCACTGAGGCGCAGGTGGAGGTCCCAGTAGCCCACAGCCTCTCCTGTCACTGCAGCTGTGCACACACTGACCCCTGCAGCCCTGCACATGCCCACAGACACCAGGCCTCACTTCATCTATGCCTAGGACTTGGACCCTTTGTCCCTTCCTCTGGAGCCCTGACTGAGTGAGGAGAAGAGCCATCCTTGTCCACCAAGATTGGGAGAGTGGGACATTGTGACTGAGTGGGAGAAAGGGGCTCTGGGTCCCCAGTGTGGAGCTGCCAATACCAGTTCTGCCAGGTACAGGCCACGTCTACGGTGCAGTGTGCCAGTGGTATCTGCTGGGCAAGTGGCTGGCACATCACAGAGTAGGAGTCACTGTCCCCAGGGAGGCTGCACCTTGGGCCCTGCACACAGGGTGTCTGGCAGGGGCTATCACCTGGAATGCCCACTCCTGCAAGGAGCTCTCAAGGGAGACGCTAGTGTGCAGGGGGCTCAGGCTGTAGGCTGAGGCTCCAGAGCAGGGCCCGTCTGGGCTCCAGCCACCTTCGTGAGGTAGCGGGTGGCAGTTCCCACCTGGCCCTGGCTCCTCCTTTCGTCACTTGCTCTCTATCTCTTTACTCAGCCTGGTCTGAAAAGTCCCATGAACAAAACCTGCTAGAACCATTTGAAAACAGGAGTCACTGGGCCTGGCAGCCACGGAGTGAGCCGAGTCTCACTGCAGCAGCAGACACTCGCTATGCCTTTGCTCTCCCAGGAGTGTGCAGGCAGATAAAGGGGCAGAGCCCAGACACCACTGAGAGGAACAGAGCCAGTGCCCCAGCTTCACTGGGAATGGGCTAGAGATTTACTGCCTGCCCGTCACTGTGATCCCCTCTGCTGCTGCCAACGCTGCCAGACATTCTGCAGCTGTAGATCAGCTCTCAGGGACTCCCCGCTATCACTCGCTTCCAGGTAGGTCTACCCCAGAGGATCAAAGTGGCACTTTCTAGAGCAAAGCACTGGCCACCAACCATAATGGGAGTTCCAGGTCCAGATTACCCAAGCAAATGTAAAGAGAGTTTGTACAAAATATTTTTAAACACCACTGCACTTGATCAGCCCATACAAAGTATTTTTACATGCATTCAAAAATTCACATGGACAATATCGAATTGCTGTGGGGCCCAATTTTGTGCCCCCTCCCCCTTTCTGACTACCTTTCATCCATGTGACGTCCTCCTTATTAGTTAAGTGACATTTTCCTGGCTCAGCACATTCAGTTGCACACCTGCCAACCCAGACAAGTGACTCACGTGTCTGAACCTGGACTCCAGGAGAGCAGAGCTGGTGATGGAGCGGCAGGTCAGGTGTCTCACTATCTGCTTGCTGGCCTCTGACTTCCCAGACCCTCTCTCTCCACTAGGAGGAAATGGGGAACAGGTCAGTTCATTATTTTGGAGAAGGTAGTAAAGAAAATTAAATAAGCAGAGACAACTCTCGGGTGTAGTGGTAAAGAGGAGCACAGTAACGTGGGAGTCTGTGCTGGGATCTCTATCAGGCAATGCATGTGCCTATAACCTTTAGGAAGCATGAGCCTTGTCCTGTGTCACAGGGTGTGTTAAGCTTTGGAGTAACAGACTTACACGATGCAGCTTCTGCCACCCAGGGTCCTAGAGCTTAGGACATCAGCAGTGAGGCCTCCACTGGCACAGACTGGTTCCCTGGACCTGTCCTCAGTACCCTCAGGACTGACAGTATGGACCCCCAAGGGATCAAACTGTGAGCAGGGAAAGTGGGTGTGGCCATCCTATAGCTGCCTGGTGAAGGCTTGGAGAAAGCATAATTTCCTCCAGAGCCCAGGGACACCCCATCTTTCTGGGCACCCCTTCTTTTGGAAAAGGAAACCAGAGCACATCGGCCTAGGCCACGCTGGTCATGTCTCCACTGGGCAGACCCCACATGTACCTTCTAAAGCCTGGGGCACCAGGCTGGCACTTTTCTGTAGACTAGGAACCCATCTCGACCTCATCCACTCTGGATCTTGGATGCCTACCCCCGACGCCTTCAGACCACCTCCTCAGTCTACCCAACTTCTACAAGTGGGAGCTGCACCACACTCCCAACACGAGGCTGTATCGGATGATCAGAAAACTCCTCTGTCCCAGTTACCAGTGACCTCATGCATAGTGAAGTTATTTGTGCTTCCAGAGGGGAAGCTCATTTGCAGGCTTGAGCTGTTAGGGGAAAAAAAAAAAACCCAAAACTCCTCAAATTTGCAGTCTTTTCCTGGGACTTTCTGAGGCTCTAGTCTCAGTACACTGATTCTCATGAAGTTGACTGAAGGATGCTTGTTTTCCTGGAATGAAATTACTACTCCAGTCTCAACTTACTGACGAACACATTTTCTCCCTTTATCGGTGCTGACCCTGATATCTTAACGGTGGGAATCTAAAATGATCTACAAAAATGAGGTATTACAGTAATATCTGGAAAGAAAATTGGAATTTTTCTAGCGATGGAACACCATGTAAAGACACCTGAGCTCTTTGTCAGATCTTTCATGGTCCTTCCATAAGGCAACTTGCAGGAGTTCCTGACAGAGCCACCACCAACGGTGTGCACAGAGCTGACTGCGAATCCCAGGGGACAGACACATGGGTAGGAATGAAGAGTGCCTTGCCTGGATCTAGCAGAGCCCAGGAAGGGCCGAGACCTGCAGAGGGCAGTGCAACCAGAGGCAGAGACCCAGCCCCTGCCCACACTGGGCCTTCTGCTCCCTGCACAGGGCTTACAGGGTTGGGTGGGGCTATGTTGGAACTTGCCTGGAAAAAAATGTGTTTCTTTTCAAAAATAAGACAATGGTGCCTGGCATTACCAGCCTCATGCTACGTGCTCAAGGAGCACTTACACTGCAGAACATTAGCGACACTCCAAGAGAGAATATGGGCAGTGGCAGAGCAGTGCCTGGACACTGGTAGGTCCCCAGAGTGGTGTGACCCCAGGGGTCCCCAGGGACCACTAATCTTTGCAGGTCTCCAGCCACCTCTGGGTGGCTCGCTTTTCCACTAAGACACTGGGGCACCCTCACCATCACCACCATGAGCGTTGTCATCTTCTAGATGCACTGCTAACCTCACAGGGTTTCCCAGGAACAGAGGCACTACCATCATGTGAGGCACACAGTAGGTTCTCAGGAAGTGTTGATTATCATTGTGAATGCAATTTTGTATCCTCCACTGTCTCCCTGGCTAAGCAAACTTTTAAAAGTGTTCATTTTTTCAACAAAGACCTGAAAACTCAGTAGGCAAATCAAAGAAAAAGAGAGTTGCTTGATTCAAGAATTGGTGAGATGCCCCACACCCCATCCCTGGTGCCTCTCCGGTCGCTGGGGTGATTTAGAATAGAGTGTGAGGATACCCATGTGGAACACCTATGTTTGCACCTCATTCAGTGAAACTCTACACAAAATTAGTAATGTAGATGAATGCAGATGAGTGCTTCTGACACCAAGGTGGACTTGACCCCAGCTTTGTCTGTACTCTGTCTTTACTTTGCAAGAACTTGAGCTGTGAACTACTCCATGCACAAGGTCTGCTTCCAACCCACACCACTGCTAGCCAGGTGAGAATGGGAGGCCTGCAGACCTCTCCCTGTGGCAGAGGCTTGGCTTGCTGTAGAGGCAAAGCACTGGGGGTCTTATTGTGGTTCTTTAGTTCTCTCATTTCAAATAATTACATTCTAGCCCCTTTTCTCATGTGTGGGTTTTTTTTTTTTTTTTTTTTTTTTTTTTTTTTTTTTTTTTTTTTTTTTTTTTTTTTTTTTTTTTTTTTTTTTGAGCCAGGCATTGAACTCAGGACCTTGCACTTGCCAGGCAGGCACTTGTGCCCCTGAGCTATCTCCCAGGCCCCACCCCCTTTTCTCATGTTAATCCTCTGTTACTTTGGAAGTCCTTGGTGTTATGGAAATCAGCAAAGCTAACATTGAGATTGTCTTTCAGGTGAAAACCACTTGCAGAACTTCTATCTGGGGAAACACAGCAGAGGTAGACACTGGGATGGGGCAGGGAAACTTTCTTGGGTGAAGAAAGCAAGGCCCTTCTCACCACTGCCGAGTGGCCCCAGCCACTGGCATCTGGAGATTTTCTTCTCTAAGTTTCTTAGGTTGGACAGCAGACATGCCATAGTTCTAACTCTTAAATTTTGAAACTGAAACGCATTTCACCGTAAGTTCCTGGGGTGGGACTCTGGCCCCCTGGGGGGCACCCGGGATAGGCCAGGAGTTCCTGCGCTGTGACCAGCGCATGCACTTGGTGCAAATGTGGAGTGGAGCTGCTGCATGGAGCATGGCCTTGACCACCACACCGGGCCTGTAAGTGTGGACCGGCAGCAGGTGGACTCACCTGAGGGTGAAGCACTGCGGCCTGCGGTCCCGGAACAGCTGGTGCACTGCTCGCTCGGCACAGGAGAAGAGGTGGGGGGGCAGCGAAGGGCTGGGAATCCCAGTGTGGCTCAGGTACAGCTGCGACACCTGGACAGCAAGAGGCAAAGGCTGTGGAAACATCCCCCTCCCATCCCAGGCCCTGATTCTGTGCCTTGTGGACAGCAAAAGCGAAGCGCTGTGACTACAAGTTGCACTGGCATCCATTCAGCACCCGAGCTCATCCCATGCAAGCGCAGGGCAAAGCGGAGGCTGCTCGTTCATCCTCCCTCCGTGGCCTCGGGCTGTAGATTATTCTGCTGTTGAAGAGCAGCTCACAGATACAGTCTAAGAGATTCCGAGGCACACAGCGAACACCCTGGGCATTCACATTAAGTGATTTCTCCAAACGACATTTAATATTGATAACATGAATCAGCAGGCTTTTAAACTCAAGCATCAGAGGCAGTTGAGGCTGAATCACAAACTGAAACAATTACTGGCCAAACAGAAAATGCAACGAAGCTTATTCCTCAAGAGGCTGACTTCTGACTGCTCCAGATACGCCACCAGCAGCACTTAGTCCTTCACACTTTCCAGGGAATAACTATGCACCGGAATTAAAACTAAGTAACAGTGAGCCTTTTTGGGTTCACAAAGAAACACTAGACATTTTAATTTTTATTTTATAAAATAACTGGTCTATATCTCCACGAATATGAGGGTCATGGAATGTGAGAGAAACTAGACTACTGCAGATGAGAGGAGACCCCAGGGCCTGCGAGAGCGTGCTGCCCACATGATGCTGCCCACGTGCCGCTACCCATGCATCATGGAGACAGTATGTGCCTTGCAACAGGAGGCACTGATGGAGGAAAGCAGGGCTGGGACTATTTAACTGCAAATTTTATATATACTTAAACTTATTTATTCAGCGAAGGCATTTTTCAGTACAGGGTCAACAGGGTGTATAGGAACTCACTATGTACATCAGACATGGTGATCTGCCTGTGCCAGCCTCCCAAGAGCTGGGATTACTGGAGTATGCCACCACACACTGTCTGGTATTTTAAAAAGTCATACAAATGATCAACAGCAATGAGATACAACAGAGGAGTTCTATAGTATGGGTGGCAGCTATCAGACCCTGAGAGACCTGCTGCCCATTTCCACCCAGCTGGTGGCACCAGCAGGTTCAGACAAATTCAGCTGTCACAGTCAGGCTGTGAGGCCTGGGCAGGTGCGGCCATAAGCAGGGAAACAGCAGCTTTGAAAGCACTGGTTATGTTGCCAGTGTGAGGTCCCATGGAATGGGCCATCTACACTTGGCACCATAAGCACTGTCCTGTCACACAATGTCCCCCAAACCACGGCCCCAAGCCAAAGTCATTGTGCAGGGTGAGCTGGTGTGGAGGCTAGGAAACCAGATCCTGGGTCCTGAGCACAGAGCGCAGCTTCCACCTCCACCAGGGGAAGGACTGCGTGCATGAGAGGCCGCATCATTCAGCAGCACGGAAGGATACCACTGTGTGGACTGGTTGTCTGTCTGTGAAGGAAGAGATGGCTCTTCCTACGTCACCCCTGGTGCAGTTGCCCTGTGCATAAGCAGAGGCCTCAGGTACAAAGTGCAGGGCCTACACTGTTGGCACCCATCAGCAGTCTCACTCGGGGCTTGGGTGAAGGAAGCAGTTCATGGATACACTCCCTAAGAGGAGCAGAGGAGAGCCACTGTGCTGGATTCCACAGCTCGTGGTCAAGCCCGTGGTGATAACAAGGAAGATAGGCATGTCAGAAGGGGACATGCTGACATGTAGGTGGAAACAGTCAGTGCTTGCAGAACGCTCTTGCAAATCAGTAACAAAGGATGGAAATGTAGTAGAAAACTAGGCCGAGAAAAGAAACTGTCATATTTCCATCTTTTCTTGGTGCATGGTTAAGGCAGCTTTCAAACAGGATATAAATGATATGTCCTCTGAGGAATTTACAAAGAGAACACATGGTCAATGCAGCTATTAAATGCATATATGTGTATATAGGAAACAGAAGTTTACAAGATGTGGCAAAGCTGCCACAACTGTGACTATTGCTTTGTGTGGAGCCCCTGCTTCTCTATTTTGACAGCATGACACCTCATCTCTAAGATGGCCTGCTTTTTTTGTTGTTGTTGTTATTGTTGTTAATATTATGGCCAGTTCAGCCTGCCCTGGGGGTGAGGCTGGTGCGGCACATGGTATTGGAGATCAAACCACAGTCTCTACAGTTGCCTAAGCTTGCCTAAGCAGGTGCTTTAGATCACTGAGCCATCTTGCTGGCCCCAAAGACGGCCTGTATTTTAAGCATACTTTTATGTAGCTACTAACTAGAAAATAAAGTTTCAACTCAATAAGGGCATGCCTTCTCCCCACATTTCCAGAGCTGCCTTTCCCGCTCAGGAATGGTGGCCTCCCTTGGCTGGTTTGGTGTTGTGAGCTGGTGCAGCTAAGTGCATGGATTCAAGTGGTTGCTGGTACCTGAGCTGTCACTGGTCACGCAGTGCTTGGGCTCCTCTGTGGTTGCTCAGCTACAAGCCAAGTCTGTGATGTTTGCCATCACTTCAGCTTTTAGACTATGTCTGCGTCTGCGGTCTGAACCATGAGGACTGTTGTGGTCCATAAGTGAAATGTCCCCCAAAGTCCTCATGCGCTCAGAGGTGAGTCTTCCAAGAGGCAAGTGGGCCATGGAGGACAGTGTGCACATCAGTGATGTCATCTGCTAGGGAGTTCAGAGCTAAGTGTGCTGTTGGGAGGTGGGGCCAGGCTGGAAGGGGCAGCTCACAGGGCCCAGCAGGGTATGTTCTTGTCCCTGGCTCCACCCACCTCTGTTTCCTGGCGGCTGAGAGTTGAGCAGGTGTCCTCTGCAGAGTTCTTCCACTGTGATGCTCCTGCATTAAAGCCAGCCCACCGTGGACTACACCCCCAAGGCTGTAAACCCAAATGAATGTTTCCTCCTTGAAGTTCAGGTGCCAGGTATGGGAAAAGAGTCAATACAAGGACATTCTGGCTTAGCATCCCTCAATGTCACACACAATTTGTCCTTGTCCTAGTCAAATATGCAGTGCATGTCTCTGACCTTCAAAAGCATATCAGCTCCTAATTTAACACTGATTTGGTAGTGCAAAAGCAGACCAACTATATTTCTGTCATCTCTCTCTGACCTACACTTCACATGTTACAAACAAACAATGTTAGTTGTATTTAGCATAGACAGACAGGAGCAACCCTGTCCCTGTTGTCCTCAGTCCCCCACTGAGACTCCTCCTCTGTGACTGTCAATAGCAGACCCATGTCGCCAAGTAACAAGTGCCAGTGGGCTGAGCATCTTGTTGCCAAGAAGTTTCTCACCCAGAGGCTGGCAGGACAAGCTCTAGACCATCAGTGATGACTGTTGGAAACCAGAAATGAGTGTCATACCAGGCCAGCATAGCATGCCGAAGCTGCCAAGGTCAGAGAGGAGTTTCCTGGAGTTGTCTAGACAGGAGACAAGTGCAGGCATTCTCCTGGCCCCTATAAGTAGGAGCATACTTTCTATAAGCTATCTCCCTAAATACACTCATCTTAGTATGTCTACGCAGCAGAAGAAGATAATATTTGAAAGAAAATGTCACTTAAAACAACACAAATATAATTATGGCCAAAGCACCCAAGAAGAAATGAAAGCATAAAGTGAGTCTTAGGTGCAGAGCTGACAGTAAAATAATCATCTCTGTACCAGAACTGAGGACATTCACTGTGTCGGTAGAAAATTAAGTGCTCACCTCAACCTTGTAGGCCCACATTGGTGGGCTTTACTTGCCACAGAGAGATGACAGTCAACTGTATTCTGAGTAACCAGTGGGGATTCTAAGCAACAGTCATCTTATGTTCCATTAGGACCTATAAAACTGGCTCATTCTCTTGTGAGCTTTATGCTGCACACTGTGCTCTCTGGACCTCATGTATTTTTCTGCCTATTTTCTTATCTCCTGGGCCAGGTAGCTGAAGATCATGAGCATAGTGAGCACCCCATGCAAGCACTGAGTACATTCATTAAATGCATGTGTAAAACTCAGGGGTAAATTCATTTATATGGATTATATTAATATAAATTTGAACTATATAAAATACATTGGTGGCCATGACACCATGCATTACAGCTTAAGTTTTAATGCTCTACTTGGTGGCCATGCCAGTGTTGTTCACCTTATGTATGCATTAGTAGAGTAATACCCTCATAACTGCACCTCCTTTCCTCTGGGATTACATATTCCTGAAAAACTACAAACACAACATACTATTTGAAGCCATAAAACTATCATGTTATTGAAACCTTCAAGACAAACAAACTGCAGAGTAACAGGTTTCTGCCATCCTAAGATACAATACAGCATAGTCATGTCAAACTCTAACAACTTATTATGTCTATCCTGCTTAGGCTAACTTAGAATTTGACCTTGACATTCAAGAATGTATATCATTCAACTTGGATTTCTAGCATCTAAGTTGTAGTTATTTTTCTGCATTTATTTTTCAGTAGGTTATTCAAAATTGACCTTGTCTCACCACACAATTCCCTGAACAATCATCTGTGATAGCGTAAATATCAGCCAGAAGCAATGCTTTTACAATTTTATAAAGCACATGCTCATACTTATGCTTCTTCTCCACACCCATACCACCCCAGAAAGTGCAGACAATTAAGTAATGGCTATGGAATCAACAGCTCGCTATGGCATATGAAGGCAAATGATCTTCTGATTTTCTGACACCAATGCAATAGAGATTGATACGGCCTCCTTTACCAAAGAGCTATAAGGGAGAAGCTGGCATCAGAATCCATGTGTTAGCCATGAATAGCTACAAAAACCATACTGAGTTAAACATCCAATTGAAGGCCTCAAAAAATCACCAGAGCAGCTAGGCTTTAGGGAGTCAAGATCTTGGAGGAAACCAAACTGTGAGGAGCCAGAGGCCTTGCCAGCGCAGGCTGTGCCCACGGACATGCCAAGACCAGGCCACATGGGAAGCTAACGTTACACATCGAGAACGAAAGCTCAGCACAGAGTTTAGCAGGTTTACAATGCCACGGAGACACAGGCATATTCTGCTTGGGGGCTCAGTAGCAGTGCAAAGCCACAAGGACAGTAGATCAGCTTCTCACCTGAGACCTAGGCGGGACTGCAGCTCAGGCAGCAGGGTGGGGCCGCCTTGGCGGGGCCAGGATGTCTGCCTATAGCTCGCCTGCCCGCCAGGAGGAAAGCAAGTGGATCCTTCTTCGGAAAAATATAACGTCATCATGGCGTCTACAAAACTTTAACACGGAATGTTTAGTAGTCTATAAAGCATGTCTGCTTAACAGAGACGTAGGCACGTGAGTGCACACACAGCAGAAAAAGAGCCCAATTCATGGCTCTCAAATAGAAATTAAAGTAATACTGATTGGCAAGAAAATAGATGGAGTGATAAAGAATTTTATCAGAAAACAGGAATTTTCAAGAGTATGGAGTGGAAAATTCAGCACTGAAACAAAACAAAACACATTGCTAACATCCACAATTAGTAAATGACTCTATCAGTGGATTCAGAAGCACAGAAGAGAGAATCCACAACTCATCAATCCAGTATACCCAGCTTACAGGCCAAATATAAAGGTAAGAGGAAAGAAAAAGTAATAGTTTATATTTCTATATGATTCATAAAAAAAGCAAATCACAAATAGAAACAAAATGTCTTAAATTCAGTGACAATGAACTGGTGAGTTATCAACTGTGTATAGCTCAGTAACTCCGGGCTTTAAGCAAAATCAAAACTTCTATTACTTATTTTTGCAAGAGGCAGTAAATGCTGTGTGCATCACTAAGTAGGAGGAAAGAATACAGATAAAGCTGGAAGTCAGCTGTACAGAAAATAAACAGGCAATAAAAGTTAAACTGAAAGATTTTTCCTTGAAAAGATTTACAATTAGTAAATATGCTGAACAGTGACTAAGTCAGCAAACTCAAATTACCAGTGTATGGAAGGAAAAGAAGTCATTCAAAAGTCTGCAAATGTTAATGGGTAAATAAGATGATAAATTACTATATGCCAAAACTATGAAGATTAAACACAATTAACTTAATTCTTAGAAAACACAATTATTAAAAATTAACACGAGTAGAACTGAAAATATAAATGTAGAGTCCTACATGGGACAAAGACATTGAATTCAGAGCTGCAAATCTCAGGAAGAAAGCACCAGGTGCTATTGGTTCCACAGTGAATCTCTATATACATCTAAGAAGGAAGCAATGCCAGTTGTGCCCGGCAGTTCCCAGAGGCTAGCAAACAGGAAGCTTCCAGAGTCCTCTTATGGAGCAGGCTTAAATCTAACATGAAAGACTGATAAAACAGCACAGGAAAAATTTGGAACTAATGTCTGCCAGGAATATAAGAGTAAGAATTTTAAATTGTTATCTATCAGAATTCAGCATTATAAAGAAAAGGACAAAATATAAAAATGAGAAAGAGATTTAAAATTTCAAAATCAGGAAACATAGTCCACAAACAGAGTATTAATTGAGAAAAGGAGCATTTCAAATGCACAAGATAAAAGCTGACAAAATTCAAAATTCTTCATTATATAGAAAATTATTACTCTTAGAAAATTAAACTTCTTTAATATGACAGACTCATAACCATCTTCATATGTAATGAGGACTTACTAAAAGTTCACCCTGAAACCAGGAAAATTGTCTCTTTTATACTAATTACAGTTTGTGTTCAATAAAATACTCATTATCTCATGCAGAAGAAAAAGGAAAGGCTAGCAGACGGTTGTAAAGAAAGAAAGAAAATTGTTATTGTTTTTGGAAGCAACCTAATTGTATACATAGTAAAATCTTAAAATGCTTTTATAAATAAATTTCATAAACTTACCAGGCTTGAGATGTGATTTTTAAGTGTTTATATACAATAAATATTCACATGCCTATCTACTGAAAGGAGCAGTTAATGACTTAACTTTTTAAAGTTTTTCTTTCCTTTTTCTTTTTAATTTCTTATAACTTTTTTTTTTTTTTAGCCAATTTTGCAGGTTTACATCTTGTCACCTAAACAGCTAATATGAAGGTATCATGCAATACAACAACTATTGTCCAATTCCTATTACTTTGTTTAATGATATTTTTCATCATTTATAATTTTTTATCATTTTATATTCTTTTAAAAATAAAGAAATAAAAACAATATGCACAGAAAATAAACATTGAAATATTTTTATAATAGTACTTAAAACATTTAATGAAAACTATGAAAGATATCTCACAGAAAAGCAAAATGGGATTATTTTTGAGAGGAATTTTATACACCTAAATGAATGAATATATTTAGAAATGCTTATAAAGTGTCTATTTTTTCCTAAACTTAATACAATACAATTCAAACTCCCTGGAAGTTCTGCCCTCTCATCTCACAGACAGGTGAGCAGATTCTGAACCATGAAGGCAATGCAGGTGACCCAGGCCTGTTCTGGCAGCTGGGTGTGGAGCACAGAGATCCAGGGGCTACAATGTCTCACTGTGGACCAGCAGGGCAGAGCAGGTGTCATGTGGATGAAGCCCTTCGTGTTTGGTGACATGGTTATGATGCAGGATGTAGGAGTCTTTCTTAAAAACAGGTTTGCTTCAGACTGATGTGTGTAAAGGAAACAAATGGATGCTGACCCTGCATCTTAACAAGATGCTTTCCACAGACATGAAGACTCCAGAATACTTAAATCTCCTTCAAACCATGAAGGAAAAGGTGACAGCACAAGTTACACTTTTTCTTTGAAAAGGTTATGAATGGCCACCTCACAAAATAGGCAGGTACCAGACAAAAATCATGTGGAAATGTGGCCAGTACCACTGTTTATCAGAGAGACAAAAAGTAAGATTCCGCTAGCTGTGGTGAATAGAATGACACACAGGCTCACAGATGGAATTTGGGCCAAGGGAAATGCAAGGAGAAATATTTGAAACATTTCTGTAACCTATGGGGGGGGGTGACATGAATTGGCACATCTTGGAAAACTGTTGGTATTTCTCAAAGCAGAGCAATACACTCAGAACTGAACCCTCTGACCCACAGATTCCTTTGTTAGCTCACATCCCAGAGAGCAAGTTGCTGAGGACATGCATGAGCATGGCTGTGGTGGCCGGACCCTCACCCAAGCAGACTCAGTTTCTACTGGTGATCGCCGTACATCCACAGAAGGGAACTTTGTGTTTTGCTAGTGGGTACTGAGCCCAGGTGTTATGGTTTATGTGTAGTTGTCCCCGCAAAGCCTCACGCAATCATGGGGTGGGGACTTCTATAGATTGAGACTTGACTCATGAGTCACTGGGATTATGTGTTTTAGTGCTAATGGGATTATTTCTGAGTACTTCTGAGATTACGGGTATGGCCTAAGGCAGATAGCTTGAGGGGGAGAGCCTGAATGTAATATAAAGAGAGACAGAGAGACAGACTAGCATTGTTGCTCTCTGCTCCCTTGGTTGTGCTGCCATGAACTACTGATCTCTGCTATGTGCCACTCAGCCTTGGAGCCAGCCAAATATGGACTGAAATCTCCAGTAACTGTGAGGTAAATAAACCTTTCCTTCCTTCATTTGAGTGTTGGGTATTTGTCCCAGCAACGAGTAAAAAGTAACTAAGACATCAGGGTAAACTACATCCTCGGCAATTTTTAAATTTTGTTCTGAAACATAGCTCTTGCTAAATTGCTCGGGCTGACCTCTGACTTGTGATCCATCTGCCTCAGTCTGTGTCACAAATGTGCACCATCATGCCTGCCCACAGAAGGGGATTTTGTATAGCACCAGAGAAGCAAAATCCTGCTCTGCTTCCTACTGTGCTTATAACATTGTACACCTCAAAACACGGATGGCACTGCTGATACTGTTTCTTGGTCGGCATAATGGTTTTAAGAGTGTGACTGCTTTATGTAAATTACATGGAAAGAATATTTAACATTTGTACTCCATGCAACATTGATGCATTACTATTCTAAATATTTATAGAAATATTAGTTATTCACAGCAAAGTGACAGAAATAACACTGAGTTATCAACACTTTTTAGTAACCACAAATCAGTTTAATAACATTCTTTGATTAGAACTAAAATGATTGTATGAAATTCTTCACTCTTGTCCCTGGGAAGGGACAAATACTGAGGGAAAGGTCCAGGTAGGGAGGGATAGAAGGAAGAGAGGAAATTTCAAATCAATCTTAAGATATGCAGAGTTGTGCCTTGGAATGAAGGTGACAGTGGCTATGTGCAGGACTCTCTGTTCTCATGGGTTATGTCCGGGAGTAATATTCAGTTCCTTGAAGGCATAGAGAATCTCCCCTTTGTCTATCTGTCTCTGTCCTTATCCCTGTCCCTATCCCTATCTCTGCCCTGTCTCTGTCTCTGCTTCTCCTGGCTCCCTTCAAGGTCACTTTGGTGTAACAGTGTTGCAGGACCACAGGCCTGCTCCCTGCCTCCCACGTGCCATGGGGCCACTCTACGTTAGGATTTCTGTATCACAAGTGAACCAATCTTGTAGGTCCATAAAAGTAGAGTGCTCCTGTGACACACAGTACTGTTTTTGATCCACTGCTATTGAAAATAACAGCATGTTTTTAGCTAGTTGGGAAGGTTTCCTACATGGGATTTGTCTTTTTACGTGGAGGGCCTCACACCTCGACCCACAGGTCCCAGGAGGAGAAGGGCTCCTGTGCTGCTCTGTCCCTGCTTTCAATGCTTTACCAGGACAGAACTTCTTCAGACAAAACACCCATGTTCACATAAGTGCTTGGCACATGAGTCTTGAGTTTGTAAAAGTTGTGTGGAGAACATAGTCTCATGGTATTTATTTTTAGTCTGGCTAGGGAACAGTTATAACAAAATTCCATATTTTAAGTGCAAAAAAATTTTTTTTATAAAATAGCTGATTTTCAAATTTGCCCTGGAACCAACTAAATTAACTTATTTGACTAAATAGAGAATCTAATATTCTACTCAGAAGTGTGGCTTCAATTATATTGCTTGGGTTTTCTCTTCTCAGTCATTCATTGCCTGTAGATGTATATGACTAGTGAGTGCTCCTTTACATGCTGATGACATTTTAAAATTTACACTCACCATGGTGGAATAAATTGGGAGCTCCTTGAATGGGTTGACCAGCAGGAGGATGTCCCCAATGAAAGTCTGTTAAGAAAAGGGTAAGTCATTCATGAGCCAAAGACAGAGTCTTTAAAAATTAAACAATTACCTAATTTAAAACTCATTCTTACAAATACAGTGAATGTATGAAAATCATGCTTTAACATTTAAACATGCTTTAAATGTTAAAGCATTAAACATGCTTTAACATAAAACAACATTTAACAAGTTGTTTCAAATTATTTTACTTAAGGAGCTACAAATGATAAATTAAATAAAGCCAACATACTTTGTTTCACTAAACATTTAGCAAGTGAAATGGTTCAGTTCAGGGTAAGTGTTGATCTGAGACGGATTTTGTCAACACTAGCCTGAATAAAAAAATGTAACATTTCCATACATGACAAGTATACAAGGATTAAGAAGTGAATTGTGGGCTCTGTGTTGCTATAGAGTAGATAAATCTAAGACATTATTAAAGCACAAAAACAACAATTTGTTAATTAACAGAAAGTTGGTAATGAAACATAAAGAAACAAGTAGCAGATGGAAAAAATAAATGATAAAATGAGAGAATTAAACCCATACACACTGACAATTACAGAAAATACAATTATCAAATATTTTAAAGACAAATATTATAAACTAGACTAAAATATTAAAAGGTGGCACTTTCAACTTGCACTTATGGTAATCAACTTTATGTGGTCTCATAAGATAAATAAATGAATCTGAAGCAGGAAAGTAAAAACAGGTGGAGGAAGGGGTGGGTCAATAGCTAGTCTGCTCATTCGCGTAGCTGCCAGCGGTAGGGGCGTGTGCTATAGATAGAGCCCCTTGGCTCCTGTGCTAACAAGCCGGCAGCCTTCTCCTTGGGGGTCTGTGGCAGGCACTTGCTGAAAGAGGGTCTGCCCAGTGCTGAACAGCAGAAAGGTGCCCGAGGCAGTGGGAAGAGGAGGGACCCTGGTGCTGCCTTTGGCAAGTGCCCCCAAGTATCAGGAAAGGAAACAGGGCAAGAGAGCAGTGGAGAAGAGAACCCAGAGACCTGAAGACAGAGGGGGGGGGGGTGCGGCAATAACATACGCAGCAGGCCATTTTCTGTAGAATGTTTTTATATGGCCTTAACTACTGGTAGTTAAAGAAGGTCTCTGGAAACATACTTTGTGACAAACAGGAATCATTTATAAGATGTCTTAAGCAGGGCATAAAATCATTAATCCTAAATAATTAATGAGTGAGTCAAAATGAATTCCAAAATCATGAAAAACGACTACATGTAAGTCCTCAGAGCTGAAGAAGCCCTTTTCATGAAATGAGACATTTTGAATACACTACAGACAAGCAAATTGTTAAGTTGAAGAAGCCCAGAGATTTTCTTGATGCCACTGCTCTTTTTTGTTTCCTTTGAGACAGTCTCCTGTGTAGTTCAGGCCTTATGCCTCTCATGCGCTGGGATCACAGGTGCACCACCATGCCTGACTTCACCATGCCTGTGTGTAGGAGCAGAGACAGACACTAAGGGGTCTGGATTAGGGGTTACAGAGCTGAGGGAGGGTGCTGTCAATCTGAGAAGTTTGAAGCTTAACTAAGCAGCTCAGCTGGGGGCCAGGCTCCTCATTTTGTAAACATCTTGGGTCTGTGCAAGAGGAAGGCAGGGAGAGGGAGCGAGCACTGCACACACCCTTGGGGTGGTGGCCTGCTGACAGCATACCAGAGGGAAAGAGGCTCGCTATTCCCCTTCTGCTCCTGTTGCTTTTGCTGTCTTCCGCGACCATGAACGGCCACTCTCTGCCATGCACCACTCTACCTTGGAGCCAGCTGAACATGGACTGAAAGGTCCATAAACTGTGAGCTAAATAAACCTTTCCTACTTTAATTCTGGGCGTCAGATATTATCTCAGCAATGAGAAAAGAGTAACCAAAACAGAGGCACTGCCTTTGCCTCCAGTTAATCATGAGCTGAAGCTTTTATAAAATTATAACATGAGTGAATCACTAGTATACGAGATAAAAAGGAGGCATACCAAATGCCTACCCAAACTCCTGTTAGGTCCAACAGACTCAAGCTATCCAAATGCAGTAAGAGTCTCTAAACATACTTCTTTCTTCACAGACTGGCAATAATGTATGCAGGCCACTAGCAACTCATACACATTTGAAAGTAGTTATTACTAAATCCATAATGTTTGAACTGCACATCGATCCATTAGAGGTAAATTTGGGTGCGCTAACTTCAAGCACTTAAGAAATGGTCCCAGGGGACCGAGGCCTTCAGTTTTTCTGTGATGGGATGCAAAAGCCATATGTCACACAGCAACAGGATCAGGCTTACAGGAGCTTTAGCAAGGTAAGACATGCACACCCCGCCTGCCCAGACAGAGACCAAGTACAGCAAAGCTCATCATGAATACAAGCCCTGAAGAGGGGAAGCCAGGGCCTGAGGTGGCACTTGAGATTGTGAAGTGCTCCAAGCCTCCTAGCTGCATGTCAGGTGGTGCTCTGTGCTGTGGCAGTGCTGGGAGTCACCAAACCACAGGGTGGGCAGTGTTACTAGCTATGACGGAACCCTTAGCTCACGGCTTGGCGGAAAGCCAGGGAAGGCTGTCTTACACACAGGACTCTGAGCCCAGCGGGAAAACCAGCAGGAGCCAGTGCTGCTGAGGCTGTGGGAAGCAGTGTGCTCTGCGCTGCTTGTGGGAATGTGAGCCCGCGCAGCCACTATGAGATCAGCCACAGATTCCACACACACACACACACACACACACAAAAAAAAAAAAAAAAAAAAAAAAAATAGGAAGCTTCATTTTTAGTTAGGCCCCTTATA